>AWOL01S0008904.1:0-10484 GCA_000715115.1 Nicotiana otophora
GCTTCGACTGGAGCGAAGCATAAGCAATTACTCTACCCTCCAGCATTAAGGCACACCCAATACGAATCCGAGAAGCATCATAATACACAGTATAAGAACCCGATGCTGAAAGCAAAACTAGAACAGGAGTTGTGGTCAAGGCCGTCGTAAGCTTTTGAAAGCTCTCTTCACACTCATCTGACCATCTGAATGGAACACCTTTCTTGGTCAATTTGGCCATAGGCGCGGTAATGGATGAGAAACCTTTCACAAAGAGATGATAATATCTGGCCAACCCAAGAAAACTCTGAATCTCAGTAGATGAAGATGGCCTGGCCCAAATCTGAACTGCATCTATCTTCCTCGGATCTACACATATCCTTTCTCTAGACACCACGTGTCCCAAGAATGCTACTGAACTAAGCCAGAAATCACACATGGTGAATTTGCCATAAAGCTTCTCCTCCCTCTACCTCTGTAGTACAATTCTCAAATGATGTGCATGCTCTTCATGGCTACATGAGTACACCAGGATATCATCAATAAATACTACGACAAATGTATCAAGATACGACTGGAATACATTGTTCATTAGGTGCATAAATGCTGCTGGAACGTTGGTCAGCCGAAAAGACATCACAAGAAATTCATAGTGTCCATAATGGGTCTTGAATGTCATCTTAAGAATATCTGAATCCCGAATTTCAACTGGTAATCCGCATACCTCAAATCAATTTTGGAAAATATTGTAGCTCCTTGGAGCTGGTCAAATAAATCATTAATGCGCATCAAAGGTTACCTATTTTTGATTGTAACTTTATTCAACTGCCTTTAGTCAATGCACATCCGTATAGTACCATCTTTATTTTTCACAAACAAAGTCGGTGCACCCCAAGGCAACACATAGGGAGGCCAAATAATGACTCGTGCACCAGGTGCTACACCACCCGCCCAACCAGCTCGGGGTAGAGGTCGTGTGGGTCGAGTTTGCCACAGAGGGGGAGGTAAGTCAGGTGGTGTTCAAGATTATTTCCATGCATTTCCTACCAGACCAGAGGTAGTTCTTTTGATGTTGTGATCACAAGTATTGTTTTATTGCGCCGCAGGGATGCTTCAATATTATTTGATCCTGGTTCCACTTATTAATATATGTCATCATATTTTTCTCGTTATTTGGATATGCCTCATAATTCTTTAACTATGTTTGTTTATGTATCTACGTCGGTGGGTAATTCTATTATTGTGGACCATGTATATCGGTCTTGTATGGTGACTATTAGGGGATATGAAATGAGAGTTGATCTTTTATTACTTTGCATGGTTGATTTTGATGTGATTTTTGGCATGGACTGTTTGTCGCCATATCTCTCTATCCTTGATTGTCATGCTAAGACCTTGACATTTGCGATGTCGGGGGTGCTGAGGTTAGAGTGTAGAAGATCCCTGGATTATGTTCCAAGTAGGGTAATTTCACATTTGAAGGCTTAACGAATGGTTGAGAAGCGATGTTTGGCGTACTTGGCCGTTGCGAGGGATGTTAGTGCTGATACTCTTTTCGTCAATTTAGTTCAGGTAGGGATGGATTTTCCTGATGTGATTCCAGTAGTTCTGTCGGGCATGTCACCCGACGGGGAAATTTATTTTGGAATTGACTTGGTACCAGAACATAGCCCATCTCTATTTCACTGTACCGCATGGAACCTATAGAGTTGAAGGAGTTGAAGGAACAGCTGAAGGAACTACTAGATAAGGGCTTTATCAGGCCTAGTGTGTCACCTTGGGGTGCACCGGTTCTATTTGTAAGGAATAAGGATGGTACTATGAGTATGTGTATTGACTACAAGCAGTTAAACAAGGTTACTATTAAAAATAGGTAACCACAACAACGCATTGATGACTTTTTTGATCAACTTCAAGCTGCTAGAGTGTTCTCAAAGATTGATTTGATGTTGGGTTACCATCAGTTAAAGATCCGGTATTTAGATATTCCGAAGACAACATTCAGGACTTGCTATGGTCACTATGAGTTTCTGGTGATATCTTTTACGCTGACCAATGCCCCAGCGACCTTTATGCACATAACGCACATTATGTTCTAGCCATATCTTGATTCTTTCATCATGGTATTCATTGATGATATATTAGTGTACTCACGCAACTAGGAGGATCATGAGCAGCATCCGAGGATCGTACTCCAGACATTAAGGGAGAAGAAGTTATATGGTCAATTATCTAAATGTGAGTTTTAGCTCGATTCAATGGTGTTCTTTGGGCACATGGTGTCTAGTGATGGGATTAAGGTGCATACGAAGAAGATTGAGCAGTTTAGAGTTGTTCTAGACCATCTTCAAGCCCAAAGATTTAGAGATTCTGGGATTTGGCAGGTTATTATCTCAGTTTTGTTGAGGGTTTCTAGTCCTTTGCTACACTTTTGACTAGATTGACCTAGAAGGGTGATCCTTTTAGTTTGTACGATGAGTGTGAGGTGAGCTTTTAGAAGCTCAAGACTACATTAACTATAACCCCAGTATTGGTGTTGCCTACAGGTTCGAGATCTTACAATGTACATTGTCATGCGTCGCCTATTAGGCTTGGAATGGTGTTGATGTAGGACGGTAGGGTGATTACCTATGCATCTTGATAGTTGAATGTTTATGAGAAGAACTAACATGTGCATAGAGTTAGCAGCCATTGCTTATGCGTTGATGATTAGAAGGCACTATCTATACGACATTCTATGTGAGATCTATACCAACCATTAAAGTCTCTAGCTCGTGTTCAGGAAAAAGGGATCTTAATTTGCGGTAAAAAAGTTGGTTATAGTTGCTGAAAGACTATGATATCACCATATTATATCATCTGGGAAGGTATATGTGGTTGACGATGCATTGAGTAGGAAGGCTGAAAGTATGGGCAGCATGGCATATTTACTAGTAGCAGAGAGGCCACTAACCACGAATGTTCAGGCTTTTGCGAATCTGTTTGTGAGATTGATTATTTCGGAGCCTAGTCACATTCTTGCTTGTGTTGTGGCAGTCAGTCATTGGAGCGTATGAAGGCTCGCGAGTTTGATGATCCTCACTTATTTGTATTGAAAGATGGTGTAATGCAGCTTCAAGGCCGGATTTGTGTTCCAATTGTTGATGGGTAGAGAGATTTGATCCTTAAGAAGGCTCACAGCTTGTGCTATTCCATTCAACCAGGTGTCACGAAGTTGTACTGTGACTTGAAACAATACTATTCGTGGAGGAGAATGAAGAAAGATATTTTTAATTATATATCTCGATGTTTGAGTTGCTGCCATGTGAAGTATGAGCATCAGAAATTGGGATGGTTGACTCAGAGATTGAACATACCAGAGTGGAAATGTGAGCACATCGCTATGGATGTTGTGGTAGGATTACCAAGGACCTTGAAGAAATATGATGCAGTTTGGGTTAGTATGGACTAATTGACTAAGTCCATACACTTCATTCTGGTGATGACTTCCTATTCTTCAGAGTGGTTGGCTCATATTTACATCCGTGAGATTGTTGGGCGCCATGGAGTGTCTGTGTCTATCATTTCGGATTGAGGCACTCTATTCATATTGGAGCTTTGGAGAGCGGTGCAGCGAGATTTGGGCACACGGGTAGAGCTGAGTACAACATTTCATCCCCAAAAGGACGGGTAGTCCAAGCGCACTATTCAGATATTGGAGGACATGTTACGTGCCTGTGTTATTGATTTTGGAGCTTCATGGGATTTGTTTCTTCCATTAGTAGAGTTCGCCTACAATAATAACTTTTAATCGAGTATCCAAATGGCTCCTTAATAGTCCTTATATGGGAGGAGATGTTGTTCTCGGATTGGTTGGTTTGAGCCTAGGGAGGCTAAATTGTTTGGCACTGATTTGGTTTGAGATTCCTTAGAGATTGTGAAGGTGATTCAGAAGCAGATTCGTACAATACAGTCAAAGTATAAAAGTTATGCTGACCAAAATGTTCGTGATATTGCATATATGGTGGGTGAGAAGGTTCCGCTCAGAGTATTGCCTATGAAGGGTGTGATGAGATTCGGGAAGAAGGGGAAGTTGAGTCCTAGGTATATTGGCCCTTTTAAGGTTATTGAGAATTGGAAAGGTGGCCTACAGACTTTCCTTTCCACCTAGTCTATCGGGTGTTCACCCAGTATATCTTGTTTCTATGTTCCAAAGTTATATGGTTATCCATCACATGTTTTAGACTTTATCACGGTGCAGTTAGATAGGGATTTGACTTATGATGTGGAGTTGGTGACTCGGTAGGTTTTGAAGTTGAGGGAAATGAATATAACGTCAGTGAAGGTGCAATGGAGAGGTCACACGGTAGAGGAGACTACATGGGAGACCGAGGATGAGATGCTTATCAAATAACGTCAACTTTTTGAGACTCCAGGTATGATTCTAGAACTGTTCGAGGATGAACGTTTGTTTAAGATGGGGAGAAGGTAACGACCTGACTGGTTGTTTTGTGTATTGTAATCCCGTTCCCCTGTATATTTCCTCTTCTATGTTCATTTGTTGTTATGTGACTTTTAGGGATGGTTGGTTTGGTTTCGGGAAGGTCTTGGAGTGAATTGGGAAACATAGTCTCAAAGTTAGAAGCTTAAGTTGAAAGAATTACCGGAGTTTGACTTTTGTGTTGACGACCATAGAATGGTGTTTTGATGATTCCAACTGCTTTGTATGGTTATTTTGGACTTAGCCTTATGTCCTGATTTGGATTTGGAGGTTTGTAGGTTGGTTTGGTTCTTTGTGGTGAAAGTTGGAAAGTTGAAGGTTTGGAAGGTTGACAGGTTTCACTGAGAATTGACTTTATCAATATTGGGCTCGGACTTTAGTTTCGTGAGTTCGAATAGGTCTTTTATGATATTTGGGACTTGCATGCAAATGATCCTCATTCTGGGTTGGCTTGATGTGTTTCGGCAAGAGTTTTGGAAGTTTGAAGTTTATTAGGCTAGAATTGGGTGCGATTTGTGGTTATGATGTTGTTTTGTGTGATTTGAGGCCTTGAGTAGGAGCATGATATGTTTTGGGATTTGTTTCAGTGATTGGATAGGGTCCCGGAGGCCTCGGGTGTATTTCGGATGAGTTTCGCACCATTTATTCATATTTGGCATAGCTGATATCTTAAGTCTAGTTTTTTCATTCACGATCGCGAGGAGTAAGCTGCGATATCATAGAGTGTTGTGGATGGCAAGCAAAATGTATATCACGTTCACAAAGTGGTGACACGCAAGTAATAGGATGGCACTGATCATCCTGATCGCAATTGGACGGTCACGTTCTTGTAGAAGGGTCAGTTCAGCTGGGGTGTCAGGTGGTAAGACTTCGCGACCGCGATGTTGTTTACGTGTTCGCGTAGTTTAGAAGCGTGCTATGCTTCGCGTTCACGACCATGGTCTCGTATTCATGTAGAGTCTTTTGGATAAGGTGGAAGTTTGTTCTTCGTGATCGCAAGGATGGGTCTGTGATCACGCAGGGTAAGCCTGGGCAGACTATTAAACATCCCTGTTTCGTGGGTTTGGTCATTATATCACATTTCGAGTGAGAGCTCAATTTTAGGGGAGTTTTGAGGTGATTTGCACGATTTGGATTGGGGTAAGTAGGTTTCACTCGGATTTGTTTATATTGCATGATTCCATCCTTATTTTTACCATTTAATTGGTGAATTAAAATGAAGGAATTGGGGATTTTTCAAACAACCTTCCTAAAGTAAAAATTTAGGATTTGAAGGTCGATTTGAGGTCGGAGGCAGATGAAATATTTATGGTTGAACTAGAAATTGAATTGGTGTTCAAGAATGGTGTGTTTGACCGGGTTCCGGCGTACAAGCCTAGAGTTGACTTTTTGATTTTGATAAATATCGAAGCTTTATTGTTTGAAGTTGTTTCATACGGCATTATTTGATGATATTAATTTGTTTTTTACTAGTTGTGATTATTCTTGATGGATCCACAATGATGTTGTTGATTTGACATGTATATTTGACATGTAGGCATAGAGATATACTTTTCTCATGCTAGCTGGTAAATGAAATGTTTTATCTGTGTTTGGTTTAATTGTTATATATGGAAAGCATGCCTATTTTCCTTGTATGTGAACGAGATGAACATGATATCATTGAGCTACACGTTTACATTGTTTTCCTTTATATCTGAGAAGTTATTAGTTGTTAATATTGCTCTCTGATTGTTTCTTCTGAGCTTTTCAGTGCTTTCAACCTAAGGTTAGTTTTGTTACTTATTGAGTACATGGGGTCGGTTTTACTCATACTACACTCAACATTTTGTGTGCATATCCATGTACTTCCGGACGAGGTAAACTCTAGAGTGTTTTGCTACCAGCTTCCGGGAGACTACGAGGTAGCTGCTATGTCATCAGCAGACCTTTAAGTTCTCATTCATTATTTCTACTATTACTGTTCTACTATTCAAAATTTGTATTGAGAATTTGGCTTTGTATTTGATGCTTTGTAGTGCTCGTGTACTCGTTGTCACCAGATCTTAGGGAAGGTTGTAGTTGTATTGTTGTTGTTTTCATCAGGTATTTCAGAATATTTCAACTGTTGAATTTATTAAATCATGTTTATTGGAACTCGTTGTAATTGTGTGACTTTTGGCTTGCCTAGCAAATAGTGTTAAGCGCTATCACGGCTCCAGTGGTTGTTGGGTACTTGTATATATATATACACACACACACACGCACACACACCCATTGCGCCATGCAACCCGATCCGCATATATACATATATGCTACAAACAACTACGACGTATCTCACAACGTACATAAAATGGAACCAAAACATATAAATTTTCTAAGACAAATCAATAAAAATTAAAAGGGAAATATAATGTAAGTAAAGACAAATGAACAAGTAAAGGCATGCGACAAGTAAATAAGATCTATCTAATAATATGTTGAGCATAGAACAAGTAAGAGTGGACGATAATTAAAGGCATGGATACATCGAACATGCAGCAAATAGAGGCATGTAACAAGTAAAGGGGCGTATGTTACAAGTAAAGATATGTAGCAATTAAAGCATGAAACAAGTAATAACTTGGAATAACAAACAGCATAATATAATTGAAAACATGTAATTAAATGGTCGTCTCTGCATGCTTAAATCCATGACAATAGATATACACTCGTCACCTTGCATATACGTTTTCCCCACATATAAATCAAGTAGAAAATGGACCAATCAAGTTCTAGTTTCGTGAAGACAAGGTTAACACCTTTTTCCTAAAACAAGTCAACAATCCAACATGATTTTCCCTTTGGAACTAGCCTCCAGACCAATCGAATCTAGTCAAATATATCAAACACATCAAAACAAGCTTTAGAAACTACCCACGACTGAAAATGGTTCAATCCTTAACTAAATTGAAAAATTTAACAAAACGTCAACCCAGGCCCACGTGGTCGAAATCTATGATTTGGACCAAATCCTGATTTCCCATTCACTTCCGAACCCAGATATGTGATTTGTTCAAAATTGAACATCAATTCGTGGTCTAAATCTCAATTTTATAATATTCCTAAATACTACCTAAAACCCCAAATATTTATCTTGAAATTCATAGATTTGATAATATATTTCATGAAAAGGAAATTGATATTGATTGAAAACAAGTTACAGTTGCTCATCAATGAATTTGGGAAGAAAGTCCTCTTTAACAATAACCTTTATGGAGACTAGGGTTGAAAAAATGGTGTAAAGTGAGCTAAGTCCCAAAATTCCCATCTTTTACACAACTTCAGATGTCGCAATTGGGAACTCTTGTTCTTAGTTGCGACCACCGCAAAAGCGAACCACTAATTGCAAATGTGATTAGTGTCCCAGCCACACTCTTGTTGCAGATGTGAGATTTCCTTTGCATTTAATATGACCCTCCAGCTCGCAAATGCGGTCAAGGCTTTGCAAAAGCGAAGCAATACCCAGTCCTCCAGTGTTGCAAATACGATGCCTAGATCGCAAATGCGACATTCCCCTAGTTTGCAAATGCGGTCTTTTCTACACAAAAACAAAGTCTAAGCCCTCAAGCCCCCTTCGTATTTATGATCTTGACATCACAAATGCAAGGCTTTTAGTTGCAATCGGGTCCTCACAAATTCAAGACCTGTAGAACATGTAGATCAACAGCAAACAATTCTTGCATCCACTATCCAAACCTTCCAAAACACATCTGAAGCTCACCCGAGCCCCTCGGGCTCTAATTTGAACATTTACACAAGTGTAATAACATCATAAAAACTCTCTAGATATGTCAAATCATTAAAATAATAGCAAATATGAAGAATGTATCATCAAAACACAAGATTTGCAACTTTGAAACTCAATTTTCTAATTTTTTTCACAATGCGTCGAAACAGCCTCGGATCACCCGGGACCACGAAAAACATGCATACAAGTTTAAAAACATCATACAAACCTCTCAAAATCGTCAAAACACCTATCCGAGGTCGTTTACATAAAATAATGACCATGGTCAACTCTAGTTGTTTTTAAAGCCAAAACCTACTTTTTCTTTAAATTTAACATATAAACTTCCCGACAAATGACTCGGACCATGCATGCAAGTCATATATCAGAAAATAAAGCTACGTGCGGTCTCAAAACATAGAAAAAGGAGCTAGTACTCAAAACAACCTATCTGGTCGTCACATTCTCCACCTTTAAAAGAAACGTTCGTCCTCCAATGGAAATAGAAATATACCTTGATCGGTAAAAAGGTGCGGGTTTCTATTCCTCATATCGGACTAGCACTCCCACTTTGCCTCAGCAGTCTGCTGACCCCTATAATTGACTTTCATATAAGGAAAACTCTTAGATCTCAACTTTCAAACCTGCCGGTCTAAAATAGCCACCGGCTCTTCGTCGTAGGTCAAACTCTGATCAAGTTGCACTGTGCTGAAGTCGAAAACATGTGACCTATCCTTATGGTAATTTTGATGAATAGAACGTGAAATATCGGCTGTATCCCTTCTTGGCTAGGAGGCAATGGGAGCCTATAAGAAACTTCACCTACTCTCTCCAAGATCTCAAACCGGCTGATAAACCTTGGGCTCAAATTTCCCTTATTCCCAAATTGCATCATGCCCTTCATAGGCGACACTCACATAAGAACCTTCTCACCCTCCATGTATGCCACATCTCGAACCTTCCGGTCCGCATAACGCTTTTGCTTGGACTGAGCTGTACGATGTCATTCGTGAATAAACTTAACCTTTTCCAAGCATCACGAACCAAAATTATGCCCAAACATCTAGCCTCATCGGGCTCAAACCAACCTACCAGAGAATAACATCGCCTCCCATAAAGGCATCGCACAGAGCTATCTGGATGCTTGATTGATAGATGTTATTGCAGGCGAACTTTGCTAGAGGTAAGAACTGGCCCCATTAACCCTCGAAATCCATTGGGCATTCTNGAAGAATGTATCATCAAAACACAAGATTTGCAACTTTGAAACTCAATTTTCTAATTTTTTTCACAATGCGTCGAAACAGCCTCGGATCACCCGGGACCACGAAAAACATGCATACAAGTTTAAAAACATCATACAAACCTCTCAAAATCGTCAAAACACCTATCCGAGGTCGTTTACATAAAATAATGACCATGGTCAACTCTAGTTGTTTTTAAAGCCAAAACCTACTTTTTCTTTAAATTTAACATATAAACTTCCCGACAAATGACTCGGACCATGCATGCAAGTCATATATCAGAAAATAAAGCTACGTGCGGTCTCAAAACATAGAAAAAGGAGCTAGTACTCAAAACAACCTATCTGGTCGTCACATTCTCCACCTTTAAAAGAAACGTTCGTCCTCCAATGGAAATAGAAATATACCTTGATCGGTAAAAAGGTGCGGGTTTCTATTCCTCATATCGGACTAGCACTCCCACTTTGCCTCAGCAGTCTGCTGACCCCTATAATTGACTTTCATATAAGGAAAACTCTTAGATCTCAACTTTCAAACCTGCCGGTCTAAAATAGCCACCGGCTCTTCGTCGTAGGTCAAACTCTGATCAAGTTGCACTGTGCTGAAGTCGAAAACATGTGACCTATCCTTATGGTAATTTTGATGAATAGAACGTGAAATATCGGCTGTATCCCTTCTTGGCTAGGAGGCAATGGGAGCCTATAAGAAACTTCACCTACTCTCTCCAAGATCTCAAACCGGCTGATAAACCTTGGGCTCAAATTTCCCTTATTCCCAAATTGCATCATGCCCTTCATAGGCGACACTCACATAAGAACCTTCTCACCCTCCATGTATGCCACATCTCGAACCTTCCGGTCCGCATAACGCTTTTGCTTGGACTGAGCTGTACGATGTCATTCGTGAATAAACTTAACCTTTTCCAAGCATCACGAACCAAAATTATGCCCAAACATCTAGCCTCATCGGGCTCAAACCAACCTACCAGAGAATAACATCGCCTCCCATAAAGGCATCGCACAGAGCTATCTGG
>AWOL01S0008905.1:0-44751 GCA_000715115.1 Nicotiana otophora
TTGGTAACAATTCAACTTTAGATTTTTTTTTTTACCATTAATGAGATGATTTCTAGCCCAAAAGCTTCTAAGATTTATTTAAGATTACAAGTTTCAAAAGTCTTCCTTTATTTCATAAAATCCATGTCCAGTTAAACACTTTCATATAAATTGGGACGGAGAGAGTATAATTTATGTAAGGAAAATAAATAATAAGTTAGATTATTAGATATAGTTACGTGACCAACTAATGAATAGAGAAATATAATTAAGTAAAAAAGTAAAATAAGATTGACAGAAAACTATTTTAGTTATATTAATTAGAGTAAGAAATCGAGTTATTAAAAATTAATATGACAATAAAGAAATAAATTTATCAATAATAAAAGATAATTATATAAATAATATACTACTATATATAGAGAATACTAGTAATTTTGGGGCCTAAAGCAAGTGTTTCACTTACTTTAGTGTTGGGCCGCCCCTGCTAGCCATCTGATGAGATGGTGTTTTCTTATCTATAAATTCCAAGTTCTTTTTTGATTTGAGGGGTGGAAAAAACTAAGAGTATAAATTTTTCCTATATATATATTTTTCAGTGATGGATTTTATTTTATTAATCTTTGTTGTTTTTGCTCCTAGTTATACTAGAAGAGTTTGTTGAATCCTGGGGGATATGCCTAATTTTATTTATCACGGTGTGAACGAAATATCCTTAAGGACAGTGTCCTTGACACGCCTCAAGCTAAATCTTATTCTCCATAATCAAATATTTTTCCAACAATCTTAAGGATATTTTCACGTTGTTATTATGGAGAATAACGCTGCTAATGTTGTTGTTGATGCTACTATACCCGCTGCACCAACTGTTTTTGTTGTTGTTCCATCACCAATTACCTATGCCAAACCTTTTTCTGATGTTTCGAAAATTGAGATTTTTGGTGGAGATAATTTTAAGCGCTTGCAGGAACGTGCGTATTCTATTTTGGATATGCATGGAGTTGCTTTCGCACTTACTAATCCTAAGCCAATTGAAGCATCTTCCATTCAAATGGATCAGTGGGTTCATGCTAATAAGATATGTAGACATACTATAATTTCTACTCTTTCAAACGAATTGTTCGATGTCTACGTTTCCTAGAAGGAGGCAAAAGAAATTTGGGAGTCAATGATATCAAAGCACACTGATGAAGACGCTACTAAACAAAAGTTTGTAATTGGAAACTACTACAAGTGAGAGATGATGGAGGACAAGGAAATAACTGTACAAAACAACGAATATCACAAGCTAATTGAAGATCTTAAATCTGAGGATATCTCTCTGCCCGAACAGTTTGTTGCTGGTATGCTTATAGAAAAACTTTTCAAATCTTGGAGTGGCTACAAACAACAATTGAAGCACAAAGGAAAGGGGATTGCTACAAGAGCCAACCTTGTGGAGGACAACAAGTGGCAGAACAAATCAA
Organism: Nicotiana otophora; assembly: GCA_000715115.1. Taxonomy (NCBI): domain Eukaryota; kingdom Viridiplantae; phylum Streptophyta; class Magnoliopsida; order Solanales; family Solanaceae; genus Nicotiana; species Nicotiana otophora. Next base: position 1,446 of record AWOL01S0008905.1, read on the forward strand.
ACAACAGGTACGATAAAAGAAATAGTTATAAACTCAAAACCGACAATCAAACCTTCAAGAAAAAAGGCAACTGCTTTGTGTGTGGAAAACCTAGACACCATGCTGGTCAATGTCGGAAAAGGGCTAGGAATGACAATTCCGCTAAGGCTAAAGTAAATTTAGCTGAAGCCAAAGCGGATGACATAATTGCTGCGGTTGTTTTCCAAGTGAACCTTGTGGCCAATGTGAAAGACTGGTGTTAGATTCTGGTGCCACTAGGCACGTATGTGATAACAAAAAAAGACTTTGTGTCTTACACCCAAGTTGAGGAAGGACAAGAGTTTGTATATCTTGGCGACTCAAGGACTACTTCAGTTCTTGTAAAAGGCAAAGTTCTTCTCAAACTCACATCTGGCAAAACTTTCGCATTGAATGATGTGTTACATGTTCCTAGTATCTGAGCCAATATGGTCTCTATGGGATTATTAGGAAAAGTAGGGGTGAAGGTTTCTTTTGAATCTGATAAGGTCGTGTTGACCAAGAATAATAATTTTGTTGGCAAGGGTTATTATAACCATGGCTTGTTTGTACTCAATGTTATTAATAAAAATGCTAATACTTTTGCTTACTTGATTAACTCTTTCAATTTATGGCATGCTAGATTATGACATGTTAGTTTATCTTATATTAAAAAAATAAATTCTAAAGGTAACATTTCAAATATTAATTATTCAAATATTGATAAGTGTGAAGTTTGTGCCGAAGCTAAACAAACTAAGAAATCGTGTGCGTCTGTATTTAGAGAATCTGAATTGTTAAGTTTAATCCATATTGATTAAGGAGACTTGAAACAAACTATGACTAGAGGAGGGAAAAAATATTACTATGTGACTTTTATAGACGATTTTTCTCGATATACAAAAGTTTATTTGTTGAGAAATAAATATGAAGCTTTTGATAAGTTTTTAATTTATAATTCTGAAGTAGAAAATCAATTGGATAAGAAAATCAAAAGAGCTAGATCCGATAGAGGTGGTGAATTTATTTTGTTGAATAATTATTGTGAGAAAAAAGGCATAATTCACGAGGTAACTCCGCCATATTTTCCACAATCAAATGGTGTAGCGGAAAGAAAAAATAGGACCTGAAAGGAAATGATGAATAGCATGCTTGTTAGTTCTTGTGCCCCGGATTATCTTTAGGGTGAAGCCATTTTATCTGCTTGTCATTTACAAAATAGGATTCTCTATAAGAAAACGGGTAAAATGCCTTATGAGTTGTGGAAAGGCTATCCCCCTAACTTGAAATATTTGAAAGTGTGGGGGTGCCTTGCTAAAGTTATGTTACCCGATCCTAAGAAAAGAAAAATAGGATCTAAAACATCTTATTGTATGTTTATTGGGTATGCTGAAAGTAGTGCACATATAAATTTTTAGTAGTCAAAAGTGATGTGTTTGAACACAATACTATTGTTGAAACAAAAAATGCTGAATTTTTTGAAAATATGTTTCCTTTAAAATTTGAGAATATTTCTGATGCTCCTATTATTCGATGTGATTGTATTACTCATGTTCCTATTATTCAAAATAATTTTGAAAGTGAGGAATTAAGAAGAAGTAAAAGACCAAGGAAAGAAAAATCTTTTGGTAATGATTTTTATACTTATCTTGTGGATAATGATCCTTTAACATATTCTGAGACAATTTCTTCGTTTGATGCATCATTTTGGAAAGAAGTTATTGATGTAGAATTAAACTTAATTTTACAAAATAAAACTTGAATTTTAGTTGATTTACCTCCGGGAGCTAAACACATTGGTTGTAAATGGATTTTTAAGAAGAAACTAAATTTGGATGGTTCTATTAATAAATACAAAGCTAGACTTGTTGCAAAAGGTTTTACTCAAAAGCAAAATATTGATTATTTGATACTTATGCTCATGTAACTAGAATTTTCTCAATTCGTATTTTACTTGCCTTGGCTTCTATTTATAAACTTTTTATTTACCAAATGGATGTTAAAACTATATTTTTAAATAGTGATTTAGAAAAAAACATTTACGTGGAGAAACCTGAGAGTTGTATAGTGTCTGGCCAAGAAAATAAAGTATGTAAATTGCTAAAATTTATATATGGTCTAAAGCAAGCACCTAAAATAGTGGCATGAAAAATTTGATCAAGTATTGATTAATGATGTTTTTTCATCAATTGAAATAGATAAATGTATTTATACAAAATGTGTAGATGGTACATGTATTATAATTTGTCTTTATGTAGATGACATGTTTATTTTTAGTTCTAGCCTGGATTTGGTACATAAAACTAATTTTTTCTTGTCTTCTAATTTTGAGATGAAAGACATGGGAGAAGCTAGTGTTATTTTAGGCATGAAAATTATAAGAGATAGCAATAGCTTGATGTTAACTCAAGAACATTGTGTTGAAAGAATTCTTTAAAAAATTAATAATTTTGATGTGGTACCTGTAAGCACTCCTTATGATGTTAGTAGTCAATTAAAAAAGAATAAGGGAGATGTTGTTAATCAAAATAAATATGCTCAAATTATTGGTAGTCTAATGCATATGATAAATTTTACTAGACCTGATATTGCGTATGTTGTGCGTAGATTGAGTAGATATACTCATAACCCGAGTCATGATCATGGAATGCATTAGTAAGAGTAATGAAATATTTGAGAGATACCATGAACTATGGTATTAAATATAATGGATTTTTCACTGTATTAGAAGGATATAATGATACTAACTGGATCTCTGATTCAGATGAGACAAAATTCACTAGTGATTATGTGTTCACCCTTGGTGGGGGTGTTGTGGCATGAAAATCAGCTAAACAAACAATAATAGCTAGATCTACCATGGAATCTGAGTTTGTGGCATTGGAATTAGCTGGCAACGAAGCTGAGTGGTTAAAAATCTTTTTGGCAAGTATTCCACTAGGAATAAAACCGACACCTTCTGTGTCGATGCATTATGATTGCCAAGCTGCAATAGCCATTGCTAAAAATAAATCCTTCAATGGGAAGAGTAGACACATTCGATTGAGACATAATGTGATAAAGCATTTGCTGAAAGATGAAATTATTTTCATAGATTATGTGAAGTCATAAGTGAATTTGGCCGATCCTTTGACTAAACCTTTGGGAAGAAAATTAATATCTGAAACATCGAGGGGAATGAGACTTTTGCCAATTTGAGTTATATCAACTATGATGGTAACCCAACCTATATGATTGGAGATCCAATGAATTAGGTTCATATGGATAATAACAAGTCATTAGTTGATCAAATATGCACTATTAAATTATGTCCCTTTCTATGGTGTGTGTGTATATAGTGCTAGACTGAAAGGAATGGGAGGTTGAGTTATTAAATTCTTAATCCAATAATCCATAGCTTTTTATAGGTGGTGTATTGCGCTGCAGAATATACTTGATGGATGGACCTATATGAGTGTAGAGTGGGGTTGCTCCTATGAAATTTATGGCAAAAACTTTCTAGAGTACTCTTGAAAACCAGGCGCGCGCATGGCCTATTAGCGCAAAATTGCGATAAACAACAATGTGTGTGGGGGTATAATGTGATAGATAAGACACTAAACTTACAAAAGAATTCTTGGTTCATAGAAGTTTTGAACTTCACCAATTGTTCTGTAAGTTTAATCTTATTTTATCTAGGTCTGGTTCATAGTCCAAGAGACACCAGATTCGATGCATTATGCTCATTTGTGAAAACTCAACAAAATCTTTATTTCATTATAATATTCTTTTTGAGCTATGTGGGGGATTGTTAAAAAAAGTATCTCAAAAATAATATTTAAATTGATGTCTAGGTTCATTCTTTTAATGAGTCTTTATTAGACCAATCAAAAGAATATATTTTAATATCGGTAACTGAAATTTATAACATATTCTTTATACTTTACTAGCCATGATTAATAATTATTATTATTATAATATTATAACAAACCTTTGATTAGAATTCATAGTCTTTAAAGTTGTATAGGGTAAAATATGATATGACACGTGGCTGACTAAAAGCAGGACACGTAGAATCTAAGATGGAATGGCTGAGGACCGAACGCAACCACTGCGCCTGTCACCAGAACGGAAAACATTCAAAAAAGTATATTAAATGCTCTGCGTCCGGTAGCATTTACTAAGGAATATTCTACAGCATTAAAAGTGACGATCTGCTACAAAGAATTTGGTATTTACACTCAACGTTACATCTTCATCAATGACCCTCATAATTGGCATTAAAGGAGGGCATGATCCTAGGACCTTTTTCCCTAGGTATAGCTATAAATAGTGAGCTCAGTTACCATTGTAAAGGACACGAATTTTCTCACAAGAACATATTCTATATTCTATACAAAGCTTTATACAATTTTACTTTCTTGCTTTTTGATCTCATCATAGCAGGGTTCGAAAATCATTTTCACAGAATCACCATCTTTGCTATTTCATCTACATTCTAAGGCTAAGTATTGTGTATTTCTTCGATTATTATATTATTTCAGGATCAAATTAGTTTACTTGTCTAGAAATTACGTATAAATTTAACTATACCGTTTTACGGGTAAACCGTTTGGCGCCCACCGTGGGGCCTAGACAGTCGTGCAATTAAGTTAATCCTTGCCTTTTTTACTAACATGTTTTGACTATTTTGTCTTAGAAAAAATCGCAAAAAATGGCAGATAATACTGTTAACGATGCACACAACCCTGAAATTCGAAGGGATCAGCCTCATTTCGAGGACTCAATTAGTGACACCCGCAATGAGGGGAATGACGCCACGTCAGTGCATGACAAACGGTACCCTCAACAGCTTCTGAAGACAACTCCCGATGATGCTGACGAGGGACAAATAGTGGATGACGTGAGGATCCTGCAAGAGCAACAGGCAATCATTCTAGGCTATCTCACGCGGCAGGATCAGGTTATGATGGAACTAAAGCAAGCGCTATCAGGTGCTTCGAATAATGCAAACAAGCGCGATCAACTTCCCCCCGTTGTTCCCGCAAACCAAACAATGTAGAGAGTCGATAACAACACTCCCAGGGGTAAAGTTGGCTTTGATGGGGCTGGGGGGAGCAGATCAGGTCTTAACAACGAGAACGATTCATTCAAAGATGAGTTTTTACGGTTCATGAGGAAAGTAAATGCCCGCATGGATCAAATCCCGGGCGCACCACCAGTATTGAAAGGCCCGAACTCGAAGAAGTACGTTCAATTACCGTACAAGCCAAGTGCGGCACCAGAACTAATTCCTAAGCATTTCAAACGCCTCAAGTTTCAAAGTATGATGGAACTTTAGACCCACAGGAACATATTACCACCTACACAACGGCGGTGAAAGGAAATGATCTAGCTCCTCCCGAAATTGAATCTGTGTTGCTAAAGAAATTCGGCGAAACTCTCACGATGGGAGCCCTAACGTGGTATTCATTATTGCTCGAGCATTCCATAGATTCCTTTGAGATGCTCGCGGATTCTTTCATTAAAGATCATGTCGAGGCCAGAAAGGTACAAGCCCGGAAGACTAACATATTCAGAATCGCACAAGGAGAATCTGAATTGTTATGAGAGTTTGTTACCCGATTCCAGAAAGAAAGAATGTTGCTCCCGGCCGTCCCGGATGAATGGGAAGCTCAAGCATTCACCAAAGGATTGAATCCGAGAAGTTCAGACTCTTCCCAGAAGCTGAAGGAGAGCCTGCTTGAGTTTCAAACAACAACCTGGGCAGATATTCACAACCAGTACGAGTCAAAGATAAGGATCGAAGATGACCAGGTCAGTGCTACATCAACGGCCAAAGGACGGGAGAAGAACAAGTAAACATCAAAGAATGACTACGATGCGGATAGGCGGACTTCGAGGGGTCGGGTTTTGCCCTACGAGCGTACCGAAAGCCGTGGCAGAACTTTTTGAGCAGCAAACAAGTTCACCCCTGACGGAGGGGCTGATCGTAGTCGAAACAATAGATCACTTCAAGATAAACAAACGTCGGGGCCTCGAGACCTTTCTTACCCCAGGTTGTCAGAATATAACTTCAACGTCAGTATAGTGGAACTGGTGTCAGCCATGAGGAACATTAAAGAAGCATAATTCCTGAGACCGATGAGGTCCGATCCTAGCTAGAGGGATCCCAATTTATGGTGCGAATACCATGGGACGAATGGTCACCGGACAGGGGACTGCTGACATCTTCGGGAGGAAGTAGCAACGCTATAGAAGAATGGTCATCTCCGATAATTCTTGAGTGATCGAGCTAAGAACAATTACGGTCGCAACAGAGACAACGCAGAATCATTGAAAGCAGGAGAAGAAGCCCCACGCTAGACGATCAACATGATCTTTGGGGGGAACAAAATTAACGGGGTCACCTTTTCGGTGACAAAGAAGACTAAAGTATCGATAACTCATAGTAAAAGACTCCGGGAGGATGATATCACTTTCATGGAGGAAGACGCAGACGAATTATTGTTACCACACAATGACGCACTAGTAATCTCTTTAAATGTGTTAGATTTTAAAATTAAGCGAGTTACACTGGATCCAGGAAGTTTGGCTAATATCATACAATGGAGAGTATTTGAACAAGATAAACTCACCGAAAGCATTATTCCGGCAACAAAACTCCTCGCTGGATTCAACCTTGTGAGCGTGACCACCGGGGGAGAGATCTTGTTGCTCACGAACGCTGAAGGAGTAATGAAAACAAATCTCTTAGAAGTATTGGATGGTGACATGGGATACAACATCATCTTGGGTAGGCCATTGCTACACGAGATGAAAGTTGTACCTTCGACGTATCACCAATTGCTGAAGTTTCCAAAGCCCGAAGGAATCAAGAAGATAAGAGGTGACCAACTGGTAGCGAGGGAGATAAATGCAATCTCAGTTTCCAGTAGCAAAGGGAAGGAGCGCATGGCATTGCAATTACAGGAACCGACGCCTACTCCCGAGTTAGAAGAGGTTATTCCAGTGGTAGAGTTGTCAGAACAGTATCAGGTGCCGAGATATTTCCAAGGAAGAGACAGACGTAACAAAGTTCACGGCAAAGGAATTAGAGCTAGTGGCATTGTTCGAAGAATTCTTAGAAAGAAAATTTCACTTGGGGACAGGACTGTATCCCGAGCTCAGGTTTAGTTTTATTGAATTCCTTAAAATTAACGCTGATTTTTTGCATGGTCGAACGAGGATATGACAGGTATCCCGACGGAAATAGACGTGCACAAGCTGAGTTTGGATCCCAATGTACCATCGGTACGACAGAAGAAGCGCCCTATTGTCGAGGCCAGGAATAAATTCGTCAAAGAAGAGGTAACCCGCTTGCTTAAAATCGGTTCCGTCAGAGAGGTAAGATATCCAGACTGCTAGCCAATGTAGTAGTAGTCCCTAAGAAGAACAATAAATTTCGTATGTGTATAGGCTATAAAGATCTTAACAAGGTATGCCCAAAAGATTCGTTTCCACTGCCAAATATCGATCAAATGATTTATGCCATGGCCGGGCACGAGTTAATGAGTTTCCTTGATGCTTATTCTAGGTACAACCAAATTAAGATGAACCCGGAAGACCAGGAAAAGACTTCGTTTATAACAAATCTCGGTACATATTGCTATAATGTAATGCCCTTCGGGTTACAAAATGCTAGAGCCACTTATCAACGACTCGTAAATAAGATATTTGAAAAGCAAATAGGAAAGACCATGGAAGTTTATATAGATGATATGCTTGTTAAGTCTTTGAATGCAGGTGACCACCTTAAGCATTTGTAAGAAACATTCGATATCCTGAGGAAGTATAATATAAAACTTAACCCCGAAAAATACGCATTCGGGGTCAGCTCCGATAAGTTTCTGGGGTTTCTGGTCTCACAAAGGGGAATTGAAGTAAACCCCGACAAAATCAAGGCCATAGACGATATCCCGGATCAATTATCAAAAATGAAGGAAGTCCAAAGACTCACAAGAAGGTTAGAAGCTTTGAGCAGGTTCATTTCCCGGTCATCGGAGAAGTGTCATCGCTTTTTTACATTGCTCAAAAAGAAGAACAATTTCAAATGGACGCCAGAGTGCCAGCAGGCTTTGAGGGACCTAAATAAATACTTATCAAGCCCTTGATTACTCTCGAAACCAAAAGAAGGCGAAACATTGCTAGTATACCTCACGGTTTCAGAAGTTACAGTAAGTGCGGTTTTAGTCCGGGAGGACGAAGGTACGCAGTTTCCTATTTATTACGTTAGAAAAATTTTAACGGGAGTAGAAACTTGCTACCCACATTTGGAAAATCTGGCCTTAGCTCTCGTAGTCGCCGCTCGGAAGCCGAGGCCCTATTTTCAATGCCACCCAATAGTTGTGGTAAGTACTTTCCCTTTGCCGAACATCCTTCATAAACCCGAGCTCTCGGGTAGATTTGCCAAATGAGCCGTCGAAATGAGTGAATTCGACATAGAATATAAACTGAGGACTGCAACTAAGTCACAAGTCTTGGCTGACTTCGTGGCCGATTTTAGTCCAGAACTGCTGCCTATGGAAACAAAGGAGGCAGTAATGGTGTCAGAATCGACATCAGGGATTTGGACCTTATTTACGGACGGAGCCTCGAACGTAAAAGGGTCCGGGCTCGGAATAGTTTTAATCACGCCTTCGTGGGAAACCTTAAGGAAATCCATCAGCACGATCCCTTCAACTAACAATGAAGCAGAGTATGAAGCTTTGATTGAGGGCTCGAATTGGCCTGAGGACTTGATTCCGAGGTTACAGAAATCAAATGCGACTCGCAGCTGGTGGTAAATCAGGTTTACGGGATCATTTATACCAAATAAGAACATATGCAACAATACGTGGTAAAGGTCAAGGCTCTTTTGGCACAATTCCGTGAGTGGTCAATAACTCATATCTAATGCAGAAGCGGTTGCATTAGCAAACTTAGCTTCATCGACGGAAAAAAAGGGATCGGAGTCCGAAACGGTGGTACAACTGATGAGCTCAGTCCTTGATACGGATGGTTACTGTGAGGTGAATTCGGCTAGTCTGGTTTGGGACTGGAGGAACGAAATAGTCAACTACCTCGAGCAAGGAAAATTTCCCGACAATCCCAAAGCATCACGAGCGTTACGCACCAAAGCTGCACGTTATAGTTTCAGGAAAGGCCAATTGTATAGAAATCTTTCCAAGGACCGTTGGCCCGGTGCTTAGGAGCGTTAGAAGCTGACTATGTCATGATAGAAATCCACGAAGGGATATGTGGCAATCACTCAGGCACAGAGTCTTTGGTGCTGAAATTGGTACGGGTGGGATATTACTGGCCTCGCATGGAAAAAGATGCCAAAGATTTTGTATGAAAATGTGATAACTGCCAATGCTACACATCACTAGTACATCAACCAGCAGAATATTTACATTCGATTCTATCCCCATGGTCGTTCATGAAATGGGGGATGGACATTGTCGGACCGCTGCCACCGGCTCCCAGAAAGGTAAGATTTCTTTTAATTTTGACTGATTATTTTTCTAAATGGATGGAAGCAGGTTCTTATCAGAAGATCGGAGAATGCGAAGTGGTCAATTTCCTATGGGAAAATATAATTTGCAGGTTCGGAATACCAAAAGAGATAGCATACGACAATGAACCACAGTTTATCGGTGCAAAAGTTATAAAGTTCCTCGAAGACTTAAAAATAAAGAGAATGATATCTTCGCCTTATCACCCGAGCGCAAACGGTCAAACGGAGTCGAGAAACAAAGTGATCATTCAAAACCTCAAGAAAAGGTTGGAAGCGACGAAAGGCAAATGGCCAGAAGAGTAGCTCGGAGTTCTATGACCCTACCTGATGGTAGGCTATAATCATGTATTTTAGTCACTTATTACACTCTAATTCACTGCACGTTACTAGTGTTGTGCTTTATGTGGTAGTGTTTTTGCACTTATTACGTATTTTATGCCTTGTAGGAGTAATTCCTAGTTATGTAGATGTTGTGGAGCTAATTCGAGCTATTTGGAGCTTTTAAGTCTGAGTAGAAGCGCAAACAATTAAGCCTGGATCACGTTCAGGAGTCGAAAATCAAGTCTGGATGTCAAAAATTTGAAAAACTCATTTCTGGCCACAATTTACACTTCTGCCTTGCGGCATGCTTCGCGAGGCATGGGGCGCTAGTGAAAAAAGTGGCCAGAAATCATAGTTTGGCATGTTCTGGAATTTCCTACATGCGCGCCACATGGGGCGGCGCAGTAGCCCAAAAATGTTAGAGTGACTTCGCATTTCCGCCAAAAAGGGTAGTTTCGTCCAGGGTTTGTTTTGAGGGCGGCTTAAATACACCAAAACACCAGTTTAGAAGGACTTTTGACATATTTTTGACCTAAGGAGGCTAAGGAAGAGTTGGAAGAACACAAGCACAAGGATTTTATCATTTCTTCCTCATTCAAGATCCAGGTTTTGATTGAATTTATGTTTTCCTGTACTTTAGTTATATTTGTGAAGAAATTTTCCATGTCTATGGAGTAGATCCTTTTGGGTTTTGATGGATTTAGTGTATTGATGATTGTTTGTGGATTATAACTCTATTTTTATGTATTTGAATCATTTTTGGAAGATTTAATTGTTGCATCTATATTCACTTGTTCTTGTAATCGAAAGAGGCATAACTTGTGATATCTTTGTATTATATTATTGGTTGAGTTCATAGATTCTTCTAAGTAATCGAAAGAGGCTAGTTGAATCATTGATTAAACCTAGTTAGAAAAATAATCGAAAGAGTTTTTCCTAAAGATCGATCCATTACGCATTCTTGCATATCTTCATAGTGCTTAAATTGGTTCATCTTGTGAGGTTAAGACTTAATCGAGAGAGGAGCTTTTGCTAAACATTTGAACTAATAATAGAGTGAATTTGAGAGACTCACTTGAACATTGGAAGTGAATTATCTAGAGTTAGATCTCGAACAATTATCTTGCACTTATTCCGTCAAAACCCTATCCTCTCCCACCGGTAACCTTAATTGCTTATTCCTTGTTTCGATAGTCACTAGTCAATAGCTATAGATTTTAGATTATTAGTTATATAAATCTCAATTGTTGATCCTCCTGAATAGCAATCAAGCTAGAAACTACGAGAATACTGTTTAAATCCAATCCTTGTGGATACGATATCATACTATACTATCTTTGACTAGCGAGCTTAATTTAAGTGTATGTTTTGCGCTCGTCAAATTTTGGCACTGTTGCCGGGGATTGAAAATCAATAGTGTTTGAAATAGTTTGTAGTACTAATTTAGGAATTAGCTTCTAATTTTTTCTTTTATTTTTAGTTTTGTTTTGTGAATTTCTCTTCAAGATTTCTTTTGTTAAAGAAATCCTGAAGAGTATATTCTTGGTATTGAACTCTAAAAGATGTAAAGATGGAGCACAACTAACCTGAGAAAACGGTTGAAGAGTTAGCAGCTGAATATTATCAGCGGTGTGCTATGTGTTTTAAATGCTGTGAAAATTATCTATGGGTTGATTGTCAAGCAAGTAGGTATTCTTCCTATGGTTGATCTTTTGAACACTCTCACTTTGTCTCTAGTCCGTATAGGTATGAGGATTCATATGGGCACAATTCTGATGTTAGTTGGGATGAATACCCTTATTATGACTGGAATGCAAGCGAAGTGAGACAACCACCTCAAACGTAGAATGTTAGTTTAGAAGAGTTTATGTATAAGTTCATCAATAAGGTGAAAGAGAGATTTACACACGATGATGAAGCCACTAACAACCTAACAATGCAAGTGAATCAACTAATAAGTACACTTTCAGAAAGGTCATTGTATTGTGATAGTGAATATATGGAGAAGATTCCATGTGAGAATGAGCCTACCCGAGATGATGAACATCTACAAAGAGAATTTTCTACTCTGCAAGAGGACTCTTTTTCAACTGAGATGATTGAAGATGAGGCTTTGTTTGATTGTGCATCAATAAAAGAAGAGTTCAAATCCTCATCCACATATCCACATTTAAAAATTTTAGTAAAAGAGAATGAGGAACAAATGGTCTTGGACATACCAGAGGAATACTCACATGACCTTTCTTCTTCATTTTCTTATTCTAACATTGATCATGTAGATTTTATTTTTGGGGATTTACAGGAATATGCAGGGATTGATCTTGTGAATAAATGGAAAAACAAGTTGAGGATAATCCTACAAGAATAATCCACCGCTCAAAATGAGGCCAAGAAAGAAAGAAAAAAGCGGGTCTTTTAAATATCCTTAAAGGATTTTGGCCTGATGAGCTCCATAAAGAATCCCGAGGAGCGAAAACGAAAAATGAATTCAGAACTAGGGGTGGAGTTCACAAGTTCTCAAAAAACAGAAAAAGTCCTGGGAAGTTTTCTTTACCTCTTGCTTTTTATTTGTGTGCCATGGGGACATGCCACAATTTAAAGTGTGGGTGGGGATGTAAATATGTAAATGTGCGTTTGTTTTTATTTCTTTTGATTGAAATTTTTAAAAGTCGAAAAAAAAAATTGTTTTCCTTAGGTAGTGTAATAAATCTCCCTTAGTTTTTCTTTGTGCCGCAGTTCTTTTCCAAGGTTTTCTTTTTTGTTTAAACTGGGTGTAGTTAATTTTTTTTTTTAGTATTTTTTTTAGGAGTAGGAAATCTTGTGCTATGATTTTATATGAAAGCAATATCGTTTGACTTTATTATGCCTTGAGAATAATAAGTATTTTAGTTGTGACGCCTAGGCTCAGTTTTTGGCTTTTGTATAAGTACTTCAAATTGTATATCTTAACTTTGCTTAACTGCTTTGACTAGAGTGTCTCGATGAGTCCGATCCTGAGTGAGTTATGTACTATGTGTGTGTGAGGTTTCGTGTATTCTGTGCACTACATTTGATGTCTAGAACTTGCCCCGTGTGTTTGCAAAGCGAAATAGTAGTTTTATTCAGTCTTGGAATTGATATAGGCGTTTCTTTATTGAGCCAGTTATATATTGTACCCACCTAATTGACATGTATCTTAGTTAAACCCTTTGATCATGTAATCCTTTTTGTTGGCAACCACATTACAAGTGTGAGCACCTAATTTTTGACCGTGCTTAAATATTTTCCGCTTCCCACGCGTGTCCCCACTCCACTTTTCCTTGTCCCCCACGCTTGCCCCCCATGCTTGTCCCCCACACTTTGTCCCCTACACTTTATCCCCCACTCACAAACTCCATACCACTCTCCCTACCCATTAAAAACAACCCCCAATTCCTTTCTTTTGGAGGAGAACATCACAGAAGATCGGAAGANTGCAAAGCGAAATAGTAGTTTTATTCAGTCTTGGAATTGATATAGGCGTTTCTTTATTGAGCCAGTTATATATTGTACCCACCTAATTGACATGTATCTTAGTTAAACCCTTTGATCATGTAATCCTTTTTGTTGGCAACCACATTACAAGTGTGAGCACCTAATTTTTGACCGTGCTTAAATATTTTCCGCTTCCCACGCGTGTCCCCACTCCACTTTTCCTTGTCCCCCACGCTTGCCCCCCATGCTTGTCCCCCACACTTTGTCCCCTACACTTTATCCCCCACTCACAAACTCCATACCACTCTCCCTACCCATTAAAAACAACCCCCAATTCCTTTCTTTTGGAGGAGAACATCACAGAACCCTCCCCCATTTTTTTGGAAACTGGCCCCACCTCCCCAAAAATAGAGAACTCTCCATCGTCTCTCTTCTCTCAACTGAGAGTCAACAACCACCCTCTCATCTCTCTCGATCGAGACTAACTACACCCCACTGAATCTCTCGACCAGCCGACGCCCAACCTTATTCCGCCTTTGCCATTGCCCAGCAACCGCCGTCCAAAACTCGCTGCTGCCGAAACCCACCCAAAAACCTCACCTGTTTCAGCTATCTTCTTCCCTTCCCAAGCACTAGAACACAAAGTTTCAACACCATGTAAATCCTCCATAGCATATTACATCTATCCATGAAAGAAACTCCTTTGCTTCACCATTAAGCCATCACAAATCAGCCCCCAAAATCACCAGAAAAACACCTCATGTAAACCACTTAAAGTCATCTTAAATTCAAACGAAAACCCCGTTCTAGATCGAGGTTCCGGCGTGGCCTCCATTTGGCGGGACCGCTCGCTCTCAGCTTCGTCAAAGGCTCTTCTTTGTGTATTAGTTGGAAGCTCTTGCAAACATGGAAAGCTAATCAAAAGTTTCAAGTTTAATCTATTTTTCGATATTATAGTAGATTCGTTGTGACTTTTGTTATATGTTATGCCTATTCCTATGGTCGGGTAGATGTTTTCTTGTTTGGATTTGCTTATTGGATTTACCGTATTGAGTTATACGTTGAATTAATTATGTGACTATTAAGTATTTTGTTTAGTTTGATTAAATTCAAAATTGAATAGTGATGGCCATGTGATTAGTTGGAAATTTGTGTTGGACCGTGAATGTTTAGAAATTAGAATATTGAATGTACTTTGTTTTGTTTAGCACATAGTAACGAATTAGTGTTTTTGCTGTAAATGTCCTAAGTCGTTTCTCTTTCTTTATAGAAGTTTTAATTGAGTAGATTTATTCTTTTGCCACAAGAATATGAGTGAAACTTTCTTGTAAATAGGTATTAATTGTTTGAGTATTTTTTATTTATTTATTATTTTTCTTTCATTTAATTTTTCTTTCTTCTTTCTTTTTCTGTTCGTAATTTGCAAGTTGTTTTAAGTTATTTTCTGTTTGTTAACATTTGCAAGAGGATTATGATGGATCTGTGATGAACGTTTTGGATTTTAAGATAAAGGTTTGGGATTTGGTATCATAAAATACATTTGGACCATTCAGTCAACTCGATTAAAGTAGAGTATTGAACAAAAAAAAAATTATACTTTGTTTTTAGCTCTTGGGCCAAATTATAAGATTCTACAAGGCCCATAATAATAAAATTCATAAGCTAGCCTACATTTTTTTTATAATTAATTTGCTTCATTTCCTCCATTATATTATCCATATATCTCATGACCTTGTAATAATCTCAAATTTAGGAAAAATAATAATTCATAAATATTAGTAGAATGCTTTAGGCGCGCTCTTAATTAATCAAATTATCGTGATTATGTATACGTTGGCGTGACGTTATTACGATTTTCAAAATTAAAGGCAAGGTATGCGTTCGCGCAACTTTGACGGAACGGTCTTAATAATAATAAAAGTGTTATCAATTGTGTACATGCACGCATGACATAATTTTTTAATGCGCCAAACAAAATGGGAACACGTACGCGTGACTCGTTTTAAGATAATCCTTAATTACGAATAATCAAGCATTCAAAAGCGGATAGATAAAACATGAAAACAAATAAATCACAGTTTATCCAAAATCAACTCAAGCTAAGTTGTAGTCAATAAAGCGACCATGTTAGAACTACGGGACTCGGGGAATACCTTACACCTTCTCCCCGGTCAACAGAATTCATTACCCGTACTTTAATTTCGAAGACTAATAATAAAAGAGTCAAACCTTCCTTTGACTAGGGATTCAAATAAAAGGTGACTTGGAACACCCAAAAAATCAATTCCAAGTGGCGACTCTGTAAATAAAATAATCCCTACTCAAATTTATCACTTTAATTGAAAAAACTCTTTAACCCACAATCCACATAACATAATATCATTTTGGGGGTAGAAAAGGGGTGTGACAACAAGTCTTACCCATTTGTTTGAATTGACCATCTATTCGAACCATTTTTACTCTCGAGAGCACTTGAATTTGTTATGAACTTAGTAAAAGTTAAAGTGTAGGGTGTTGGTTTGGCTTTTGAGCGGAGCTATTGAAATAAGGAGAAAGGTGCAATACTTTAAAAAAGTAAGAGCCACTTGAACTGGAAAAAAAAATACTCATTGATAGTGGTAACTCTTGAAGTATTTGTGCTTAAAGAAGTTGGGAGTTGATGTATACTGATGTGAAGGTGGAGTTATGGTTTGACATAAGTATGGAGTTTTAAATGGTTAAATTGTATGTATTAAAGTGCTTAGGGAGGTGTAGTCAATATATCATACCCACCCTGCAGCTTACATTACAACTAAATAAAGTACTACTTGATCCTTGATTGAATGAGCTCAATTAGTATAGTAGTACATTATGGGCAAGCTTATGGTACATCTTTTGTGGCACATGAATGTTGTTTCTGAGAGTGAGTGAATTCTTCCTATCTTGAGTTCCTAATTGTTCTTAAACTTTATTGTGTGTAGAACTACTCTCTATTGTTGTGTAAGAACACTTAATTCATGAAGAAAAGGTAATGTCATTGACCTCTGTATTAGAGTAAGTGAGCAGGTTGTGAAAAATGTGTCGTGTTGTTAAGTCAACTCTTGAGGCGAGGATGTTACGGTATTGTGCTTAATCTGTTTGATTATTCTTGGAGTGATGAGTTAGGAGGGTTATTTATAAAGGTCGTGTCTATATGAAGTGTAATTTGATTTCTCGAGGACAAGCAATGGTTTAAGTGGGGTGTTGATGGTAAGCTATAATCCCGTATTTTAGTAGCTTATTACACTATAATTTACTGCACTTTACTTGTGTTGAGCTTTAATTAGTAGTGTTTTTGCACTTATGATGTGTTTTATACCTTGTAAGAGTGATTTCGAGTTATGTAGATGTTGTGGAGCTATTTGGAGCTTTGAAGTCTAAGTAGAATCCCAAGCAATTAAGCCGAGATCACGTTCGGGGGTCAAAAACCAAGTCTGGATGTCAAAAATTTAAAAAACTCATTTCTGGCCACAATTTGCACTATCGCCTCGCGGAATGCCGCGCGAGGCATGGGGCGCTAGTGCAAAAAGTGGCCAGAAATCATATTTTGGTATGTTCTGGAATTTCCTACACGCGCGCCGCATGGTGCGGCGTGGTAGCCCAAAAATATTAAAGTGACCTCCCATTTCCGCTACAAAGGGTAGTTTCGTCCGAGGTTTGTTTTGGGGGCGGCTTAAATACACCAAAACACCATTTTAGAAGAACTTTTGACACATTTTCGACCTAAGGAGGCTAAGAAGGAGTTGGAAGAACACAAGCACAAGGATTTCATCATTCCTTCTTCACTCAAGATCCGGGTTTGGATTGAATTTATGTTTTCCTATACTTTAGTTATATTTGGGAAGAACTTATCCATGTCTATGGAGTAGACCCTTTTGGGTTTTGATGGATTTGGTGTATTGATGATTGTTTGTAGATTATAACTCTATTTTTATGTATTTGAATCGTTTTTGGAAGATTTAATTGTTGCATCTATATTCACTTGTTCTTGTAATTGAAAGAGGCATAACTTGTGATATCTTTGCATTATATTGTTGGTTTAGTTCATAGATTCTTCTAAGTAATCGAAAAAGTCTAGTTGAATCATTGATTAAACCTAGTTTGAAAAATAATCGAAAGAGGTTTTCCTAAAGACCGTTTCACTACGCATTCTTGCATATCTTCACAGTGCTTAAATTGGTTCATCTTGTGAGGTTAAGACTTAATAGAGAGAGGAATTTTTGCTAAACGTTTGAACTAATTATAGAGTGAATTCGAGAGACTCACTTGAACATTAGAAGTAAATTATCTAGAGTTAGATCTCGAACAATTATCTTGCACTTATTCCGTCAAAACCCTATCCTCTCCCACCGGTAACCTTAATTGCTTATTCCTTGTTTCGATAGTCACTAGTCAATAGCTGTAGATTTCAGATTTTTAGTCATATAAATCTCAACTGTTGATCCTCCTGGATAGAAATCAAGGTAGAAATTACAAGAATATTGTTTAAATTCGATCCTTATGGATACGATATCATATTATACTATCTTTGACTAGCGAGCACAGTTTGTGTTTTGCGCTCGTCACTACCGGACAACGGCCAAATCAAGTATAGGAGAAAGTCCTTTTTCCCTCGTGTACGGTGCTAAGCCCTAATCCCGGTTGAAGTGGGTGAACCCACTTTGAAATATTCTCAGACAAACAAAGAATCGAACGACGAAGCAATGCTAATCAACTTGGAACTGCTCGAGGGACGCAGGGACTTGGCGCATGTAAGAATGGCAGCTCAAAAGCAAAGGATGGAGCGATATTACAATCGGAGAGCCAACTTCCATTTTTTCAAAGTTGGAGACTTAGTTCTAAGAAAAGTAACACAAAATACCCAGGAGCTCAACACGGGAAAGTTAGGTCCAATGTGGGAAGGTCTTTACCGGATTTCTGTCACTGGGAAAGGTTCATACCAGTTGGAGAACCAGAATGGGGACAAGTTGTCCAGTAACTGGAACGTGGCACACCTCAAAAAATATTATTGCTGATGAACAACACTCAAACAGAAAGTATGTGCTGCACTATTTTTCCCTTCGTTCAGTTTTGGTCCCAATTGGGTTTTTCTGTCAAGGTTTTTAATGAGGTAGCGACAGAAATCATACTATGAAGACAGCAGCAATAAGACATTTGATAGTAAGGCAAACGAACAAGCTCTCATTAGGGGACGATTAGGTAATCTTTGGTTTGACAGCAAATTCCCACCGGAAAGTTAAGATTGCTATCGAACAGAGGTTACCCGATCGTTCACAGGCACAAACCGTCAAAGGACTATTAGGTATTTTTTCGCTAGATAGCATGTATTCGTAAGGGGAAACAAGATATGTTGCCGAGTTAAGGATTACCTAGCAATTTATTGGTGGGACCTTCGAAGATACAAGACTTCCAGTGTTCCAATTCGCATTCTTCGCATACAAACACTGGGGGGATGATATAAGGATATGGCAACAATGACTTCCACGTCAACCGGGAATGAAAATCTGGAAACAAAATGCATCATCAGGACCGGGGACTGCGCAGCCAGCCCCGTTGAAACAAGTTGTACAAGATAGCCATAAGTAATGGCTATTTCTTTTCTGCATAGCAAAATGCTTATGTAATTTCTGAAAATAGAAGGAATAAAATGAAAACCTTTTGCTTTTATCTTGTTTCTTGTCTACGCGATGAGCTGATTTTGTCATTTGAAAGTTATACAAGTACTTCAAATGTTAGTGCCATAATGAACAGGAGCCATCCTCTTCAAGAGCACCATAAACATAACAGGATCCTCTCTTATAAAAATCCTCACGTTAAAGGGTTGGTTCCGGAAGAATCAATGCCCGGAATCCAAAATATTATCGGGGAAAAATACACCCGAAGCCGCATATGAAAAGGACGCCAAAATAAAACTTGAGCAAAAATTCATAAAAACCCTCACGTAAAAGGGATAATACTCGGAACCAAAATGCTTCGAAGAAAAGGCATCCGAGACTACACATGATAAAGCGCAAATTGAACAACATGCGCGGAATGCTTGAGCAAATGAAAAAGTTAAAAGCTTGCATGGATATTCAAACTAAAGTAAGACTCAAACGATATTTGAAAAAAAAGTATGTCTTTATTCACAAGAACGGGCCAAAACGTTACAAGTACAAAATGAGAAAAGAAAGGAAAAGCTAAACCGCGCACCTCCGGGACTAAGAAGAAGAGAAGTATCTACATTGCCGGGAAGAGTAGGTGGTTTTGCCGATGGCCCAACGCTTTCCCCAGTTTGGTCTTCGGCCTCATCACCTTTCGATCCTTCTTCAGTTTCCGAAAATTAGGAATTGAAATCAGAAGAACCTGGAGCATCAGCCGGGAGTCCATTTTTTGCAGCCAACTCAAGCTCTCAGGCCTTAACAATTTTGGCATCAACATCAATGATACCAGTTTTGGCCTCTTCCAAGGATTTTCTCCTTATGCTATATATGGAATAAGTTTTTTCAATAATGAGGGAATCCGCTCGGTGCTTAAGTTATTCTTTAAGTTGAGTAACCTCAGCGGAAAGGTTTTCCCGGGCGGATCTAGCAGATTTGAGGCTGACGTCGAGCTCGCGGATAGTTGAACTAAAGAGCCTATTATGCTCAATAGTTTTCCTATACTTCTCTTCTAGATGGGCATGTTTCACCTCCACGGCAGCAAGCTCTTCACTTTTTGAGTTCAAGGCTGCCTCCAAGTTAATCACTCTTTCAGCGGAGGCAGCCTCACGGTCGGCTGCAGCAAGAACGACGTTCTGGACTTCTTCCCATTTGGCCTTGGCCTCATCAAATTTAACCCTCATCAGCCCAATTTCTAGGCTAAGGGTTACCTCTTCTTTCTCACTTTTCTGTAGACGAGCCTCCAAAACAATGGCCTCAGTAGCTCTGGTTTCCAGTTCCGAGAGGCGAAGAATAGTTTAGTCCCGTTTTGCCAAAAGTTGATCCCGTTCAGAAGTAAGTTCTTCCTTCTCATGAATAAACCTTTGAAGGCCCTCAGAAGCAAGAAAGTTGGCCTACAAAACAAGAAGAAGTAGAACTTAGAATACATTCATACTAAAGTAGAAGAAATAACGAAGGAAGAAAAAAACGTACCGTTGCGGCATTGTGCATGGCATTGTTCAACAAATACTCTCTTGAGAGTGCCTGAATCTTTTCCCAGTCCTTCTCTAAAGCCAAAAGCTTCATATAATTAGCAAGCTCCACCGGCCGGGATAACAAGTTGCATCTGGTAGAGACCGAAAGAGTAACAGTCCTCCTCCTTTATGGATCTTCAGAAGGGGCAGCATAATTTTGCCCCAAATTCCCATGAACTGGGGACAATGGAAGAGGAACACCTTCTTCACGGTAAGGTGCGGCCGATGGAGGTGATGTAGCAACTACTGGTAGAAGAGTAGATGAAGATGGAAGCGATGTAGCAGTTGCTGGTGCTGGTGAAAGCGGAGATGAAGCTGATGGAGTTGAAGAATAAGAAGCAGCTGCATCAAATACAGTGCCGGTTGTTGAATGCTCGCCAACTAAAGACGGCAAGGACCCGACACTCAGCCTCGCGATACCAGTTACAGCAATTAGGGCCCGAAAATGGGAGTTGGCATATTCTACTAAATCAGATTCTACCCAAAGTGATGAGGCGTCGCTTTCAGTTGGTGCAATTATCTCAACAGGTCGAGCATCCTGTTGAGATGATGAGGATCGTCACCTTCTATGTAAAGAAGCTCCCTCATCACCAGCTTCTTCATCATCATCGCTCATCATAGTATCTATGACCGGCCCAGAAGGAGGACCAGTCATCATCGCCACCGGAGATGACTCGGGGGAAGCAATCTTTGCCCTTTAATTCTTTTTCCCGGCCGCGGAGGAACGTCTTCTCTTTGTTTGTTTATCCTTCGGACGAGGACTCCGTAAAGAAATATTTGCACCCGAAACAGGCCCAGAGACACCTGTTCAAGTAAGTACTTCCTGAAGCAGCCTTGCCGCATCAGCAGGATCAGCCAAAATGTCCTCCTCGGGGATAGCAACAGAGCCCGTATGTAGACCTAATTCCATGAACAAAGTCAGAAGGGTTCAACCAAGTTCTTCATATACAAAAATGGAAGCAAGGTAAAATAGAGTTACCATAATTTTTGGCCTTCCACCCGTATTTAAGGGCCAGTTCTTTCCACGAGTGAGTTTCGGGAATTGTGACATCCAAAATATTCTGAACCCACCGGTTCAAACCTTTCACCACCGGTGGGAGCCATCGAATTGCTGAAACATACGAAGGGTGAAAAGATGATACGGCCATAAAAGAATAACTAGTAAGAGGAATATTATACAAAGAACTTACGAGTGCGGTTCCAAGCAACTGGAAAGGATGAAGCCGTTGTCGGAATGATGTCGTTTGTGGCTACTGCAACGAACCGTTCCATCCACCCACGGTCGTTGTCATCATCCATGCTAGACAACAAAGTATGGTGGCCACGCTTGCAAAGGTTTATCATTCCCGCGGAAGATTTTGGGGGAATAGAGATTCATCACATGAGCTAAGGTTAGCTCCTCTCCAGTTTTTTGGTACAAGCGTCGGAGGCAGGCGATCGTCCTCCACACTAAAGGACTTACCTGTGCCAAACATACCTGGTAGTGAAGGCAAAACTCCGCAATCACGGAATCAAGCTCTCCGCTCAAAGAAAACGCACCCAAAGTAAAGGGATACGTAAAAAAGTATGTAAAACCTTCTTTGGGAAGGGTCACTCGCTCTGATAGATCAGGAGCAATAATTTCCAACTCATTACAGCGGCAGTCCTCATTCATAGCAGGAACACTGGAAGGACGAATGGAAGAAGGATAACTTCTAACAGGCCATGTAAGAGGGTTAGCAGTAGGAAATTTCTCTTCAAAATCCTTCGAAATACTAAGCCTTCTTGGGATAATGGAAACCACTGTTGGAGGAACGGAATCCTCGGTTTTGTTCTTATTCTTTGTAGAACCACCACATTCGGAGGAAGAAGCCATTGGAAAAGAAGAAGGTAAAGAGTTTGTGTTTGAAGAAAATTAGAAAAAGGATGAAAAACAAGGATGCAAATCACAAGCTCAAGCAATTGTGAAACGAAAAGGAAAAGAAAGTTGCGTATAAGTAAAATTTTAGCGGCTAAATTCATGGTCATGATTACCTCGATAATCGGCAAAAGCAGTGATGAATCATGGGATGACACGTGTTCGGGCATTAAATGCGGAGAGACGTGCATCTGATCAACTGTCAGAGACCTTCAGAGGGAATTATAGTAATTCCCTCCAAAAAGGTGTTTCTACCAACTTCCCGGTAACACAAAGTTATGTCATCGGAAAGCAGGAGGACTATCTGTATAGGGTAAAATATGATATGACACGTGGCTGACTAAAAGGAGGACATGTGGAATTCAAGATGGAATGGCTGAGGATCGAACGCAGCTATTGCACCTGTCACCGGAACAGATAACATTCATAAAAGTGTATTAAATGCTTTGTGCCCGGTAGCATTTACTAAGGAATATTCTACAGCATTAAGAGCGACGGTCCTTTACAAAGAATTTTTTACTTACACTCAGCGTTACATCTTTATCACCTCATAATTGGCATTAAAGGAGGGCATGATTCTAAGACCTTTTTCCCTGGGTATAGCTATAAATAGTGAGCTTAGTTACCATTATAAAGAACACGAATTTTCTCGCAAGAACATATACTATATTCTATACAAAGCTTTATACAATTTCACTTTCTTGCTTTTTGATCTCATCATTACTGAGTTCGAAAACCGTGTTCACGGAATTACCATCTTTGCTATTTCATCTACATTCTAAAGCTAAGTATTGTGTATTTCTTCGATTATTATATTATTTCATGATCAAATTAGTTTACTTGTCTAGAAATCACGTATAAATTCAACTGTACCATTTTTCGGATAAACAAAAAAAAAAAAATTAAACAGAGTGACGTTAACAATAGCCTTGAGTGGCTTTGAAAAGTTACAAAACGTTGTTATATACGTTACAAAAAGTTACAAAAAGAATTTTCTTTGTAACAGTCATTAGCATCTCATTATTCGGTAGTCCTTTAATGTTATATACATTGGAGCTTTATTGCTTTAAGCTAGCCATCCGATGAGATGGTGTTTTCTTATCGATAAATTTCAAGTTCTTTTTTGATTTGAGGGGTGGAAAAATCTAAGAGTATAAATTTTTGCTATATATATATTTTTTAGTGTTGGGTTTTATTATGTTAATCTTTGTTGTTTTTGTTCCTAGTTATACTAGAAGAGTTTGTTGAATCCTGGGGGATACGCCTAATTTTATTTATTATGGTGTGGGCGAAATATCCTTAAGGACAGTGTCCTTGACACGCCTCAAGCTAAATCTTATTCTCCATAATTCAATATTTTTCCAACAACTTGTGCCGACGGAAAGTAACAGATACCTGATGAAATAATCGAGGTGTGCACAAGCAGGCCACGACACCACTGTCATAAAAAACGGACAAAATATTCTATTTGGATGAATTCATCTGCAATTTGTAGCCGAGATAGTGTTTACAATGGCTATGATCCCCTTTTCGACTTTCATTGATCTTTGTTAGGAGTAATTGTTATCTAGGGCTTCCAAATTTAATTCTCTTCCCATGTAAGATCATCATGATAAACAGGATATAAAGGATAGTTTACCTTGAAACCAGCTATGAAGGTTAGACTTTAGAGCTAGTTAAACATAAGATCTTTAGTTAAATGATTTAATTTACTTGAGATGCTAAGATATAACACATGAGATTGGAGAATAAAATTGGAAAGATCTTATGTTCCTTGTATTTTAAATCAAACACTATATTATAGAAATCCTTCAAACATACCCTTGTGAGGCATAATTTTAATTTGTCTTGTAATAATCTAATATGGAATATATCTCATAAGGAGTGTAAGTGTAGAATATTTATAGTACAGGGGGTATAAGCTGTAATTAATCTTCTTTTCTATTTACACGGGTCTTTTGATTTGGTGTTATTTGACTAAATTGATGAATAGGGATTGTTTGTGTTGGTATTTGAAAGTTTTATTTTAAATTTGAGATCATTTGGAACAGATTTGGGGTGGTTTGATCGAAATTGAAGTTGTAAATTTGAAAAGATACTTTGTTAAAACAGCCCGGAAAAAATATACCAATCAAATAGACGTCCGAACAACTTAATATATAGTTCGAGTAAACATAGCATCAACTCAACCAACCCGGTAGAAAAATCCTGAAGTAAAAAAGTATTACAATTGGGTAGACTTTGATGAACAACTTAATCCAGTAAAGAAATCCTTGAAGAGTTATGTACGGGTCCGAGGGTTATTCTTTGAATACCGTCAATTTTGGGATATTCAGCTAAGACCAGCCCCTTGCGGAGCCATTCCTGTCAATCTCCCTCAGAGGCATCATTATAAATTAAAGGGTCGTTTGGCACATGGGATATATAAGGATAATAATTTCGGGATAAAGTTTGGGATTAACTTTATCCTATGTTTGGTTTGGAGTATTAGCTAATCCGGGGATAATTTTTACACTAAAATGATGGGATTAGTTATCCCATATAGAATGTGATGATGGAATTCACTGTTGGAGGAACGGAATCCTCGGTTTTGTTCTTATTCTTTGTAGAACCACCACATTCGGAGGAAGAAGCCATTGGAAAAGAAGAAGGTAAAGAGTTTGTGTTTGAAGAAAAATTAGAAAAATGATGGAAAACAAGGATGCAAATCACAAGCTCAAGCAATTGTGAAACGAAAAGGAAAAGAAAGTTGCGTATAAGTAAAATTTTGGCGGCTAAATTCATGGTCATGATTACCTCGATAATCGTCAAAAGCTATGCTGAATCATGGGATAACACGTGTTCGGGTATTAAATACGGAGAGACGTGCATCTAATCAATTATCAGAGACCTTCAGAGGGAATTATAGTAATTCCCTCCAAAAAGGTGTTTCTACCATTTTCCCGGTAACACAAAGTTATGTCATCGGAAAGCAGGGGGACTATCTGTATAGGGTAAAATATGATATGACATGTGGCTGACTAAAAGGAGGACACGTGGAATTCAAGATGGAATGGCTGAGGACCGAACGCAGCCATTGCGCCTGTCATCGGAACGGATAACGTTCATAAAAGTGTACTAAATGCTCTGTGTCCGGTAGCATTTACTAAGGAATATTCTACAGCATTAAGAGCGACGGTCCTTTACAAAGAATTTTGCATTTACACTCAGCGTTACATCTTCATCACCTCATAATTGGTATTAAAGGAGAGCATGATTTTAAGACCTTTTTCTTTGGGTATAGCTATAAATAGTGAGCTCAGTTACCATTGTAAAGAACACGAATTTTCTAGCAAGAACATATACTATATTCTATACAAAGTTTTATACAATTTCACTTTCTTGTTTTTTGATCTCATCATTACTGGGTTCGGAAACTGTGTTCACGGAATTACCATCTTTGCTATTTCATCTACATTCTAAAGCTAAGTATTGTGTATTTCTTCGATTATTATATTATTTCATGATCAAATTAGTTTACTTGTCTAGAAACCACGTATAAATTCAACTGTACCATTTTTCGAATAAACAAATTTTTTTTTAAACGAGTGACGTTAACAATAGCCTTGAATGGCTTTGAAAAGTTACAAAACGTTGTTTATATACGTTACAAAAAGTTACAAAAAGAATTTTCTTTGTAACAGTCATTAGCATCTCATTATTCGTCAGTCCTTTAATGTTATATACGTTGGAGCTTTATTGCTTTAAGCTAGCCATCTGATGAGATGGTGTTTTCTTATCTATAAATTCCAAGTTCTTTTTTGATTTGAGGGGTGGAAAAATCTAAGAGTATAAATTTTTGCTATATATATACTTTTCAGTACTGGGTTTTATTATGTTAATCTTTGTTGTTTTTGCTCCTAGTTATACTAGAAGAGTTTGTTGAATCATGGGGGATACGCCTAATTTTATTTATCACGGTGTGGGCGAAATATCCCTAAGGACAGTATCCTTGACACGCCTCAAGCTAAATCTTATTCTCCATAATTCAATATTTTTCCAACAACTTGTGCCGACGGAAAGTAACAGATACCTGATGAAATAATCGAGGTGTGCACAAGCAANCGTTTTCTTTTTTTCTTCTTTGCCAAAATAGTCATTAATGGCAACAATGCCTTTGCGACCTTGGCTAAGTCAAGACTTATTGCAAATGATCTTTAAACGATAATACATTTAATACATTAACACAATCGATCGCCATTTCTGAGCGCGTGCGACTCTCGCCCCGGTAAATATTTATTTCCAGTTAATATCAAATCAAACAATGTAACTTTAAAAGTTAAAAATTCCAACAAAAATACATATCACTTAAATATAGTTATGAAATAATTATATGTTTGTAAAGTTCGATTGATTGATGAAACATTTGATGTAAGTAAAATTTTATCACCTCGCATCATTTCGACCCTCTCTGGCTAGGCCTACAAGCTCAACCAAATTTCTCACTCAAACTCCTTTGGACGGGCAATATAACATCTTTAATGATCATAGTTTTTTATATTAATTATCAGCTAATATGTTTTTCCTTAGCTCATCTATCAGAGTTTGGGTTTGACCGAACATCTAACCTAAACTCTAGCTTCGCCCCTAGCGTTCTTGAACATTAAACGGAAAACCCGAGGTTATTTATAAGAGTTTGTTAAATGGGATTGGAATTATTAAGAGTCTGTTTGGATATAAGAATTTTTTTATTTTTTTTGAAATTAATGTTTGGCCATAAAATTTTTAATTTTCAAAAAGTTGCTTTTCAAAATTTTCACTCAGATCAGTCACAAAAATTCAAAAACAACCCAAAATTATATTCATGTTGAAACACATGTGTTTTTCAAATACCATTTTTACTTCAAAAAAAAATCTTTTGTTTTTAATTTTACAATTCTTATGCCCAGACGCCCACTAAATTTTATGAATTCTCATTTGCCCATATAGACAAGGTGGGTTGCTCTGATGGTAAGCACCCTCCACTTCCAACCAAGAGGTTGTGAGTTCGAGTCACCCCAAGAGCAAGGTGGGGAGTTCTTGGAGGGAAGGATGCCGNTCATCTATTAGAGCTCGGGTTTGACCGACCATCTAACCTAAACTCTAGCTTCGCCTCTAGCGTTCTTGAACATTGAACGGAAAACCGAGGTTATTTATAAGAGTTTGTTAAATGGGATTGGAATTATTAAGAGTCCTTTTGGATATAAGAATTTTTATACCTTTTTCGAAATCAGTGTTTGGCCATAAAATTTCTAATTTCCAAAAAGCTGTTTTTTAAAATTTTCACTCAAAGTACTCACAAAAATTCAAAAACAACCCAAAATTATATTCATGTCCAAACACGTGTGTTTTTCAAATACCATTTTTACTTCAAAAAAAAATCATTATTTTTTTAATTTTACAATTCTTATGCCCAAACGCACACTAAATTTTATGAATTCTCATTTGCCCATAATTGATGGTTTTGTTGAATGTAGACAAATTGTCCCTAGTTTAAAATAGTGATAGAGCAAAAAGGGTTCGTTCTTAGCTGACAGTAGTAGAACTGTAGACGGGCGGAGCTACCACTTTAGTTATCGGTTCGGACGACCCAGTAACTTTTATTTAGATCATGTATTTGCGTAAGAAAGTTAATTAAATATATATAAATATTCAATTGCGAACCTAATAACAAAAATAAATTATGAATTCAATGATATTCAAAACTCATAAACTTTAAATCTTGGTTCCGATTCTACGCAGAATTGACAAATGATGTTCCAAAGGCAATAAATCTGAGTTTCTTCAGAAAGATGTATGGGTTTGGACCCAAAAAGCAAAAGTTAAAATGGAGAATTTCAAGGAGACCAAAAGAACGTTGCTTTGTTTCTTTATTCAGCCGTAGGCAATCCCTTTTTGAAGCTTTTTTTCTCATTTTCTGGACACATCTACCACTAAAGCTAAACCCTAGCACTTCCTCTATCTTTTTTCTTTACTTTATAATAATATTAATTCGTTTTAATATTGTTTTTGTTGTATACGGAATATATAATATATCATAACATAAAATATTAGTTTTAAAGAAAACTTGATTGTTATAATAAAATATTGTTATAAATTATAATAGTTATAAAGAGATCTGACCGTAGTATAAACTTTTAAATAAAGAAGTAAAATATACATGATGATCGTTATAACAGGTCTCACTCTACTATAAACTTCTGGATAAGAAAGGAATATATGCATTACTGTACAAACAAACAAAAGCTTTGTAGAAAATTCTATAATTTATTGAACTTTTAAATTAAGAAAATACCTTATGCACCTTCTAAATGGGATAAAACCTCTTTATTGATTTCAAAGTAAGGGTATACTTTGGGCAAACCCGAAATCCAAATCGAAATTTAAATTTTTTGGATTTTTTGTTTGGATTTTCGGATTACGAATTTGATTTTGGGTTTAATTTTTAAATTTTTTGGATTTTGGATTGAATATTGGATTTGGTACTTTGAAATTTTGGATATCCGAAATTTTTATGCTTTGTATTTAATCCATTATCCATATGTCAATAGTAATAAGTTCACCCTACTCACTAGATATTATCTCATATATTCATCATTAATTACAAAGTTACTATCAAATACTTTCTCTTTGGACATGATTTTACTATTGCTACTTCTTATCGGTCGTATTAATGTCTGTATTGTATTTTCTTGATAATAATTTTATTACTTGAATATTTTATTTGAATGATTGCGGTGAGAATGAACTTTTCAGGCAATTTAACATGAATATTTCATTTGAATATTCATTTTTGTAAAAAGAAGAAATATCTCAACTTATAAGCTCAAAACCGAAAAAATAAAATATTCAACCTGCTTAATCTGAAATCGAATTTAACAACTTCGATCAAATCCGAACTTATTTGGATTGTTATTTCTTCGACCCGAAATGATGTAAACTAAGAGTCCACCCAACTGTATAGAGAACCTGGTTCTTTATCAGTTCCCACAGAACACACATAACAGTAAATAAATGACACGATAGTATTTTACGTGAAAAACTCCTAGCACACGAGATTAAAAACCACGACCTACACTTGTAGGATTTCAACTTCACTAACCGAGCAAACTATAGATTACAATATATTGTAATCTAGGAATTAAATTCGTAATCTCTCAACTACTTGCAATAACTCTATTGCAAGCCTCTTTGTAATAACTCTATTACAAAGCTTACCACTTGACTAACTCTATCCAAACACAAACACACGGTTTATGATTTTACAAAAGATATATATCCTACAAAATGCTTTTAACTAAGCTGAGTAGAAATTACAAGTAAATAATACTAACAAAGATATAACAATACTAAGGACACACAATAAACTCAGTACTGGGATCTGATCTTTTGTTCTGTTGCTACTTTGTTCTTCAAGCCTTGGAGTCAATGAAAGGCGACAACACACTTGATAGAGACTTAATGATTTAGGTTTTGCAAGTGTGTATTTTCCCTTGCCTCGTGTTGGTAATATATGTGTGACGTCATTGGGATGATGTAAGCAAGTATCCGGTACAAGGCATGCTCAATAAAGTGACTGTTGCATTGTTGTGCAGAGAAATAGTGCAGCAACTTTAACAGCTATAAGGAGTTGACTTGTACTGTCACCGGAAGAACTGATAGCCATCTGTTTCCTCTGCCGTTTCTTTGACTAATCATGTTGAAACCTGTGTCAGACATGTGACTTGTTATTCTGAGCACTTTAAAGTTGTGTAACAGGTTCCCTATCTGGTTCTCATATGAAATTTGTTAAATTATCAAAATACAAAAGGCACATAACTTATCGCGAAAATAAAAAATTCAAACCGAAATTTTCATATCTAATATGCCCACACCTATTTCAAAGTCAACAACCAAAATAAATATTTATGGAAGTACTAAAATTTTGAAAATATAAAATATAATCATCAATTATTTTTTCAACTTTAGGTTTCTTGTGAATTTCGAATCCTCGTTTCCTTTTAGAGATTTTTATCCCTAGAGTTCAAAAAATATGCACTCGTTGAATCTTCATTTTAAGATGTTACTCATATAACTAGGGTTACGATAATTCTAGTTCGAATAATTAATCTACTGTAATATTATTTTATTTTCTTATCATTCTAAACAAGTAACCTACAAAAGATGGTAAATGACATATTACTAGTGTAAAATCATTTAAGCTCCAATGTATTATTATAGTACTACGATTTTGGATCCATTATAAGCTTAATAGCTACTCAAGAAAGAGGAATAGGAGATTATTTCTACAATTGAAAGAGAAAATGAAGCAATCGATAAGATTGAGCAACCAAGCATCGGTTTATTT
Source organism: Nicotiana otophora (assembly GCA_000715115.1). Classification (NCBI taxonomy): domain Eukaryota; kingdom Viridiplantae; phylum Streptophyta; class Magnoliopsida; order Solanales; family Solanaceae; genus Nicotiana; species Nicotiana otophora. The sequence continues at coordinate 32,167 of AWOL01S0008905.1, forward strand.
TTTGAATTTGGTCCAAAATAAATACATCATTTAAAAAATAAAAAGATATTTTGTTTTAAATATAGTCATATTTCATTAAATGATCTAACAACCTGAATAGGAATAAAGAATAATTTGAGAAACTATAAAGAATAACTTAAGGGCCCATTTGGCCATAAGAAATTGTTTTTTTTTGGACATTTTTTTACTTTTTTCAGAATCAATGTTTGTCCATAAAAAATTTATATTTCTCTTGAAATTTAATTTCAGAATTTTTCGAAAATTTGAAAAACTCCAAAAAGTTATTTTTAAAAACATTTCACTTTAAATCACTCAGAAAAATTCAAAAACAGCTCCAAATTGTATTCATGTCTAAACACAACTCTAATTTTTAAATATTATTTTTATTTATTTATTTTCACTTTTTTCGGAATTTTACAATTCTTATGTCCAAACACCCACTTAGTCAAATACCTATGTAAATAATTTACTAAATAGTTTTGTGCGATAAAACCTTGAAGTGCCATTTACAATGGAACTCATGGAGTATTATCATTTTGCAATTTTTAAATAGTAATATAGACGTCCCTTAAAATAAATATAAATAACAACAAACTCAGTGCAATCCCACATAGTAGAGTTTGAGAAGGATAATGTGTACGCAACATTACCCCTATCTTGTGGAAATAGACAGACTGTTTCAATAGACCAACAATTGTATATATATTATATTAATATAATCAATATTTCATTCGTCCTATTTTATGTGATACTCTTTCTCTTTTAGTAAGTCTCCAAAAAGACATATTTCTATATTTAGTAATAATTTAATTTTTATTGTTTTACTGTTAATGCGATAATTTCTTGCCATAAAATTTTTTATAGATTATTTAAGATTATAAATTTTAATTTTTTTTTTTATTTCTTAAATTCCATATCCAATGAAACATAGAGAGCAAGATATCTTGTAGATTTGACTAGCAGTATAATCATGCCTTTATTTTTAACATAACACTAAGACTATAGACTATAGTAAGTACTAAAATAAGAGTCAAGCATTAATTAAAGAATTAACCTAAATAATCACTAACTTAATTGATGTATAATTATATATAATTAATATATAATATATACATAATTAATGTATAATTTATAATTATAACGGTTAGAAAAAATAAAGGTAAAAATCGCGCATTAATTCCCCTGAAATGTCACGTTATTATCATACATTAATTACACTCCTCCTTCCCGTTACCACCTTCTCTCTTCCTTCTTCACTTCTTCCCCTCATACTCTCCACTCTCTCCTTCACACTCTTCAATGGCTAAAAAACTCCATTACACAGTCCTTTCTTTCTTCTTTCTCTTCTCTCTTCTCAAATATTCTTCTTCTCTAAACCCAGATATTCAACCATTACTAGCTTTCAAATCAGCTTGTGACCAAACCAACTCACTTTCCAACTGGAACTCTAGCACCAACCCATGTACATGGACTGGAGTTTCATGTCTTAACAACCGAGTCTCTCGACTTGTTCTTGAAAATCTTAACCTCAAAGGGTCTTTTCAAAACCTTTCATCTTTGAAAGAACTTCGCGTATTAAGCTTAAAAAACAACCAATTTTCAGGTCCAGTTCCGAATCTTTCTAAACTTACTGCACTTAAACTAGTGTTCCTTTCGTATAATGAGTTTTCTGGGGATTTTCCTGAGTCTTTAACGTCTCTTTTTAAGCTATACCGGCTTGATCTGTCGTATAATAACTTTTCCGGTGNCTGTTCCTTTCGCATAATGAGTTTTCGGGGGATTTTCCCGAGTCTTTAACGTCTCTTTTTAAGCTATACCGGCTTGATCTGTCGTATAATAACTTTTCCGGTGAGATTCCGGCGAATGTGAACCGTTTAACTCATTTGCTTACTCTTCGTTTAGAAGAAAATGATTTTTCCGGTGAGATTTCTGGGGTTAAGCTTTCTAATCTTCAAGAGTTTAATGTTTCGAGTAATAAACTTGTTGGTGAAATACCCTCTTCGCTTTCTGGTTTTCCGGTTTCAGCATTTTTGAAAAACCGGGTGCTTTGCGGTTCTCCATTGCCAAAATGTGCGGTGAATATTCCTCGTGACCCGACAATGGCAGCTCCGGTGAGTCCGAAAAGTACTGTGGCTTCTTCTCCTAGTATATTGCCTGTGACCACAACATCCGCTGGTCCAAAAGTAACGCGTCATAGCAGTGGAAGTAAGATGAGTTCATTAGCAATAATCGCTATTATACTTGGGGATGTGTTTGTTCTTGTTGTTGTTTGTTTATTGCTGTACTGTTTCTTTTGCACTCGGAAAATGTCATCTCAGAAACATGGGTCACACATTCTTGAAGGTGAGAAAATTGTGTACTCGTCGAGCCCGTATCCGAATACGGACTTGGGTCAGGGCCAAACGGGCGGGTTCGAGAGGGGGAAGATGGTGTTTTTCGAAGGGGCGAAGAGGTTTGAGCTTGAGGATTTGTTGAGAGCGTCGGCTGAGATGTTGGGGAAAGGTGGATTTGGTACTGCTTATAAGGCAGTGTTGGATGATGGAAATGTAGTGGCTGTGAAAAGATTGAAAGAATTGAATGTTTGTGGGAAAAGGGAATTTGAGCAACAAATGGAAGTTTTGGGAAGACTTAGACACCCAAATTTGGTTGGTTTGAAAGCATATTATTTTGCTAGAGATGAGAAGTTGTTGGTCTATGATTTCATGACTAATGGCAACTTGTTTTGGCTTCTTCATGGTATGTTATTTTCAGACTTTTGTTCTTCAAAGAAATTGATAATACTAAAATATTTACAAATGGTTTATTTTTTAATGAAAATGTGATCTTTAGGATTGTGTTGTTGAAAAGAATATTGATTGATTTGGGATGGTATAGTTTGGCAAGCAGTAGCTTGAATCACATGGGGCTTGAGTCTGCCTTTTTGTCTTTAATTGCCTTTTGGTCTGCAACAGTTAATCAGGACTAGCCTCTGATGCATAATAGGAACTGAGATGGGATGTATGATTGTCAATACTAGACAGTAGTTTTGGCCTTTTGGAGGGGGGTTTGGCCACTACTGAGAGCTTTGGTTATGGTTGGTTTAGTTAATGTTTCTAAAGAAAAAGTTGCATATTTTGAAGCAAGCCATGTGGGATTACTGAAAATGGTAGTACTGAAAATCAATATAATATCATTGTAGTCCTGTTTGGGAGTTTCTTTTATCCAATTGGAGCTTCAAAATTAGTGCTGGTGATTGGCCACTTATTCAATTTGCATTTGGGATGGGCAAATGGGATTTGTGTAGAATTTGCATCAGATATGCATTGCAATTGTGATTATATTGTTCAGTACATGATATAACCTATATAGTCAAGTATTAGAGTTTTTTTGGGAAGGTATGTTAGTAATTTACATTCTTTGTAACATAGGCTAATCTTGATAGTCAAATGCAGGGAGCTCTATATTTAAGTTCAAACTTTCTTTTAGTAATCTTATTTTTAAAAAAAAGTTTTTCAAAGAATCTAATTTACTCAGAATGGTCCTAAAGTGAGAAGATTAGAGCAAAGGAAGTCTCTTACCAGCTGTATATACTGTGTTTTTCTCTCTTCTTTGGGCTAAAGCAAAAGAAGGAAAATTCCACCCTTTTAGGCAAGGGATGCCCTACTGTCCTATTTTTCTCTAAAGCTTTTGCTTGTCTTTTTGACCTCACAAGTTCTTCACATCGTGCCATTCTGCAAAATTTTGCTTCTGTTTGGTAGGTAGATAATGAAATAAGCTCTTGTTTGTTTCTGGTTCAAATAGTACAGGATCAACTTGTTGAATTGCACCTATCACTCATGTAACAGTATACAGCTGCTTCAGATGTTATTTTTCTCATCTTAGGAATAGGAACTGTTATGTACTATTCCATCAAAAAGTCTGTTGTTTCAACTTCATACTCCTGTCCTTTCTTTCCATGTTTTTGTTCTTTTGTTTGGTTTAAGTTGTCCCTTCATCTTTCAATAACAAACACTAGTACTGTGTTCGGCAAATAAACAGACAAAATGGAAATGTTTGATTTTTGTATTTAGGGAAAATATTTTGACGGGGACCCTTGGCGTAACTAGTAAAGTTGCTGCCATGTGACCAGAAGGTCACGGGTTCGAGCCGTGGAAATAGCTTCTTGCAGAAATGTAGGATAAAGTTGCGTACAATAGACCTTTGTGGCCCGGCCCTTCCCTAACCCCGCGCATAATGGTAGCTTAGTATACCGGGCTGCCCTTTATTTTGATGGGAATGATCTTTTTTGCTACAGGAAACAGAGGGCCGGGAAGAACTCCTTTAGACTGGACAACAAGGTTAAAGATTGCAGCCGGAGCGGCTCGAGGGCTAGCCTTTATCCACAACTCATGCAAATCCTTGAAACTAACTCATGGCAATATCAAATCAACTAACATCCTCATTGACAAAGGCGGCAATGCACGTGTCTCCGACTTTGGTCTAGCCATCTTCGCGACGCCATCTTCCGTCCCAAAAACCAATGGCTACCGAGCCCCTGAAGTAGCATTGGATGGTCGAAAAATAACTCAAAAATCCGACATCTACTCATTCGGGGTCCTACTCCTCGAGCTGCTAACCGGAAAATGCCCCTCAGTCGTGGATAATGGCGGTCTTGGAACCGGCTATGGAGGCGTTGTGGACTTGCCGAGGTGGGTGCAATCCGTGGTGAGGGAAGAGTGGACAGCGGAAGTGTTTGATTTGGAGTTGATGAGGTATAAGGACATTGAGGAAGAAATGGTGGGGTTATTGCAGATAGCAATGGCTTGTACTGCAGCATCACCAGATCAAAGGCCAAAGATAAATTATGTTGTGAAAATGATTGAAGAGTTGCGTGGGGTTGAGGTTTCACCTTCTCATGACACTGCTGATTCTGTTTCTGACTCTCCTGCTATTTCTGAAGATAATACATGTGGTGCAAGTCAGTGACATTTAGCTTAGCTAGTAGTGAAAGGTTTTATTAGTTTATTCTTCTGAGTTTCGTAAATTAACCTTTTAGTCTTGATCCTTTTCCTATAACAGAAGATATTAGGAGAACGTTTACAAGCTGAAATTATTCCTTTTTTGTCATTTTTTAGTTTATTTTCTATAAGCTTTACATTTTTTCATTGTGCAGCCATTACAGATGAACTCATACCATCCACTTAAAGTAAGATTTTCCACTTCTTCCCGATTCTTAAGTTCACCAATTCTTTGCTCCGGACTTCCCAAAAAAATGTAAAGTAATTTTCACTTCGACACACAGTTAATCTATCATAAATAAATATTACTACTAATTAATATAATTTTCATTTCCTCTTCTCAGTCTGTCTTCTATAAGTCTCATACTGACCGAGTTGAGCAAGCAACATAAGGTCTTGAAGGGTTTTTTTTTTTGTTTCTCGCTCGGTGTTCGGTATCCGTATTGAAGCCTCACTATATCTGGATTTGGGCCAGGTAGGACTCCATTCGGGGGTAGCGCTCCCTATCAAGGATTTAAGGTTTTGAAGTTGCTAAAAGCATTAATATCACATTTTGGAAACAAACCAAAATAAATATATTGTTGCTGATTCCAAAAAATAGACGTTCTAGATAACCTAATTAATTTCCCGATATGAAACTCACCCTCCTCAAAAAAGAAAAAAAAAATTGATATATGCTAGTAAAAATTTACTTGCACTCGATATTTACACGAAATCAATAAATGCAAGACATATATTTTTTGTAGATACATTATTTACGTAATTATGTAACCATATTTAAATGTTATATGTCTCACTATAAATTTTAACAAAAACCTTGTCTCACTTGGAAAAACACTAATCAAGAACACTAACTGAACAAGTTACAACCTATTATGAAAGTGCTGAAAATGTTCTTTTATAGAAAAACTGAAATTGTTTACATATCTTCACTTTTCTTTTCCTATGACTATGGTTTATTTTTTCCCATCAGACTTTGTTGAACTGATAGAAAAAATCAAACAATGAAAAATTATTGATCATGTGATCACTTGTTACAAAAGAATTGGTTTTTCATGTACATAAAAATGTGTTAATTAATCCTATTATCTGTTGAAATGCATAACCTTTGGTGCAAAAATCAGAAGTCTACTCAAAGCATGAGTAGTGAACTTCCTTGCAAACAAATAACACACATTTGTCTTCTCACCATTGTACACACATTGGCTTTCACTCCTCAACTTCTCCAAGAACTCCACAGTGACATCTGACCTATGGAATCGGGTCGGGTGGGGCCCGCCTTTCGACCAATCGACCCAAGTCAAGGTCCGACCCGAATTCCTCGTCCCGAATTTCATGCTCACAAATGTCGGCAAGTAATGCTCGTCAGCATAACACGAACCCGTGCAATATTTCTGGAATGCTGGAAAATACGTCTTGTCTGAAACGATCTCGATAGCAAGATCTCTATCTATTTCGAACCATTGAGACCCTTTCATCCATTGTTGAATCTTGATTGTTGGGCTCATTTGATGACGATACCGGCCCCGGCCCACTGGGCCGGGAAGATCATATGTCTCCACGAAATTTTTCGTGGAGTTCATTAGGTAAGTGTAGATTGTAGAGAAATTGAACAAGGGAATGCAAGCCTCTGAAAGGAGAACAAATCTTTGGTTGGAGATGTCAAGAAGAGCATTTGCTAGTAGTCTTTTCTCAGCCTCTACCATATTTACTTTGCCCCATTCCACTTCCTGCATTCGTCAATACAACGAGTTTAGTTTGTGACACTATGATCAAGAAACTTATTCATTGAACTTATGTAAGAAATTAAGTACGAAATTCATTTTTTTTTTGCCAAGTACTATAAGAATTTATCTTGGAATATATATATTTGAAGCGTACTTTTATCGCTAACCATGATTAGTTTAGTATGCGTTTTCGCCTCGGTCTGTCACTTAACCATAATAAATTAATTATTTTGATGTAAATAACGGGAGTGAGCAAGTTTTATATTGGAAGCACATTTAGCTGCATAAAGGAGGACGAGAACTGTACTTGATATAAAGACTATACATTCAATTGAAGGAATCTATAATAAATTTAGGGATCCCTTCCCCTACGGACTACGGCGTAAGAGAAAAATATCACACCGACACAATGCGCTCATAATTAATACTACATTATATATCTATACATAGTAGGTATTTAGCCTGGTTAAATTAGCTAAAAAATGTTATTTGGTTAATCTATCACAGTCTTTTGCTATGATTAATTGAAACTTATGCCCTAATGTACATTGTACACGTAATCTTGGTTTTATTTAGATTCTATAAAATAGTATATTAACTATATAAGTAGGCTTTAATTTCATGAATTACATTATAAGTTGGGTAGGCAAATTACTTAGTAGTATGCTCGAGAAACTTATAAAATTTCTCGTACTTGATGTTTGTACTAAGTCAATAAATGCAAGGTGCTATATATAAACATTTTATAGCTCCTCACTTATTTCACTGTGTCTTAAAGTTAAGTTGCTTGTTTTGGTGTGAACACCAGATGTTAGTAAATACTTTCTGTTAGAGACGAGCAAATTTTGTTTTGTTACTCTAGATTAAGAATGTGTTTAACAATTTAGCTATTGGTTTTTTATGGTATCAGTCCCTTACAGATGTATATTTTAAGCAATATGATGTAATAGTTAGGAGACAAGTAGGGAATATGAGCAAGAAAATCTATCTTTTTTGGTAGTTAGAAGCATTAAGTTGTTGTTACCAGAATATGTTGGGTGTAGGACCATTTGCATTAGAGATGGCTAAATGATCTCTTGCTTTTGGCTTCAAAAAGAGATGTCTTTTAATGGTTGTGAAATTTTTGGGGTCACAAATTGTTTGATCTAACAAGATTTTCTTTTTGGTTTTCTATCGGTGTCCGGTATTCGCATCAGAATCCGACTAAATCCAGATTCACTCCGAGAAATTCCATATTGGGAGTAAAGTACTCCCTAACAAAGGCTATTCTATATCCAGAGCTCGAACCCGATACATTTGGTTAAGAATGAAAAAGTACTTATCACTCCACCACTAACACTTGTTGGTGTTTGATCTAACAAGATTGTAACAAAACAAGGCCATAGAGTAGTTTGCTTCTCATTAAAGCACACATGGGGTTCTACATTACCTTGCATTCCTAACAAGTTGCACATAAAAAATTAAAACAATAGCTTTCTAATGTTGGAATTTTCAGTAAAGTGAAATGATTTTTTTTTACCAAGATTAAAAAAAAAAGGGAATGTTATATATTTTCTGACATTTCTATAACAGCCTCACATATTCTGATTTTTTGTGACTGGTATATTAAGGTACTACTATAGGAAACATATATTATAAAATAAATAACTTGTTATAAAAATTAAGTAAACGTATAACTTAAGTCGTTAACAAAATCATATTGCAAAACTGTCGGCGAGAATGATAGAGAAAGAGTCGAGAAAATAGATTTAAAGAAATTCAACCAACACCAACTTTTAGGCATGTCCTATTTTCCTAAGGCATTTTTCACTTATAACCCACGTCAAAAACTATTAATATTCGGTAGTCGAAAAAATATATAAAATTTATATAACTTTTGTATATAACATACAGAATATGTATATATACAAAAAATATAAATTTTTCGACTATTATTTTAAGAACGGTTATACAATGTTATTTTTCTATTTTCTCCTAAGACCCAAGGGTCGGCCATGCAAATCAAATGGTCACAATGTACAAATGTAAGACATTAAAAATTTTGGGTAAAGTATAAAAATTAGCCGGTTGGCAGAAACTAATTGTATTTGCTAGTTAAAAATTATATAAAATACATATATTTTCTCTCTCTATATATATATATATAAAATAATATCATTTGATGGCTATTATTTTTGGGAGCGATTAAAAAATACATTTCTAAAGAAAATTCTTTCATAAAAAGATGGAAATTTCAACACGATATTGGGACTAAGAAGAGGTCATATATTGCTAATAAATCCAACAACTAGGATTTCTAGAAAAACACTAGGTTTCTAATAAATCCTCTTAGAAAAGTTAATCCTCGAATTCTTTTCAAAATCCTTAATTTCTTTTAAATGTAAAGCCATTTAAATTATCATTTTTGCATTTCTTTATTGACTAATCCTTTTGGAACAGTAAAGAACGTGATGATTCTCCACTTCGACTTGACTTTTCATAACAGAAAGAATCATAGCCCTTAGACTTCACTCTATTCTTTTCTTTACAATTCAACAACTTAAATATCCTTCATTAACTATTTTTTTAATTCCATTTTTTGTCAGAGTCCTACACAAACTTTACTAATATGACAAAATGGTCTACTGTTTTGCCCCACTAACGACACATAAATTCCAACGTACCATAGTATAGTGACAAATATTATAAGCCAATTTTTTTTTTATCACCTTATGAATTCTAGCAGCCTTAATTGTTAAGAAAAATACTACTTTACTTCCACATTATCTATTCTTTAAAGTTTTTGCACACTCATTAACAAAAAAATTAATAGTTTTAACCATAAAAATATTTCTCTAAATAATCTCGAAGTTCAATAGCGCAACAAATGACAATAAAATGTCCAGTGTAACCCCATAAGTGAGACTTGTGAAGTGTAAAGAGTACACAACCTTACTCGTACCTTGTGCAAGTAAAGATGATGTTTCACAAAGCACATTGTTCGAATAAACTCGGAAGATAATGGGTCCACATCACTACCAAAAATATGCTAATTTCCGACGAAAGTGGTACTGACGAGCCAATTTTCGTCGGAAATTAGCTTCTTTTTTTTTTTATTCTCCTCTATCTTTCTCCACTTAAATATTAAGTAGGTTTCGTCTCACTGAATTTACAATCTACTAATTGAAACAATATGAAAGAAATTGTAATAGAAACGAAAAAACAAAGAAACTATAATATGAAACTGACCTTGCTTGGAATTCTCCTGCCATGAAAAATTGGACTTTCAGGTTGTGATTGATTATAAGAAGGATCAGAATGCACATAAATGGAGTAAAACCCTTCATTTCCTTTAAAGAACATTTCCCAAAGTGGTGATAATAAAACTGGCCCTCTTGTTAAAAACATAAAAGCAACTTTTGGAACTCTTTTAAATGGAAATTCTTGAATTTTTGGTACCATAGAAGCTCTCCATAATAATTCTTTATCACTCATATCATGTTGAAGTAAACTAGGTGGTTTAATATACTCATTTAACCCTACTCGGGGTGGCGGCGACCGCAGCGGTGGTGATGGTGGAGGTGGTGGTGAAAAGGGTTGTGAAGAAGAAGAATAAGATAATATTTGGCTATTAATGACTTGTAAATTGAGGCTATAAAAATTCTTGAAATAAAAAGTGAAAATAATACCACAAGTTAAACCACAAGCAAAGAAGAAGAAAGAAGAAAGGAGATTTAGAATATTTAATGGGGTATTGAATAGTTTGATAGCCATTGCTATGGAGTTTTGGTCTTGATTTTTCATTGTCTTTGGACAAAGGAAAACACACATAGAAGAAGAAGAATAAGAAGAAGAAAAGGGAGTATAGACTTTAAAGAGGAAATAATATTTGAATGAAGAAATAAGATAGTAAATCTAGTGGCAAACTAAGTACCTATTACTAATCATATTTATAAACCAAGTATTAAATAAAGTCTAATATATATACAAAAATAAACCAAAAAAAATCATGCTTTTGTTACAACTTGGAATATAAGTCAACCTTCCATATATGTCATCCACGCGTGATAAATATAGAGAGCGGTTATTTAAGCTCCTATATAATAATATAATTATAGTAAGTGTAACTTTCTATATAAAGATTATTATAAGTATTATTTTAAGCATATAGTATGAATTTAATGTAAGTTGTAACTTGGGGAAGGGCTATGCTGATCTTCGAGTTTTACTTTTAGCATTAATTATACAATCAAATTATATAATATAATTATTATATAATAGTGAAATTAAATTGTTCATATATAACTTAAAACCATGTCATATATTAGCCGCCAAACTGCTATAAAAGGAGGTCTGCAAACTGTAGATCGTTCAAATGAGGTGGATTTTGGAAAGAAAATATTAATGGAAAAGTCAATTTTTTCTTTTTCAAATATTAGAAGGAAAAGGAAAGGAAATTACATGTGCCAGTAGACAAAGAGGAAAGTGGAATTGGCAATTTTTGGGGACTTCGGGACCCATTACTTTCTTAAAAGTTTCTGATCCCTAATATACGTTTAGAGGCCATTTGTTTTGGCAGAAGTTTACTTGCATTTGATATTTATATCAATTTGATATATAAATTAAATGTATCTTTGTGTTCATTTTTAGCACGAAATCATAGTTAATTAATCCATAGTTTCACCTTAATATATGACTTAACGATAATAAATTAACATGATTTTATGTAAATATCGAGTGCGAAAACGTTTTTACTAGTTACGTCTCTCAAATATCAGTTATTTTGGCCAATAAATCTCTTTCAAAATATTTAGAATTTGAAAAAATAAGAAGATATTTGGTTTTTCAAATCTACCTTTGCTGCTCAAATCATTAAAGTCTTAATTGAATGAAACATTTAAGGAAAAACTAAATAATAGTTTAAGCAAAATAAAGTGTTATGATTAAGCTATTAAATATTTTATCCAAAAGGGTATGTGCAAAAACATTAAAAGAGAAATTATATATACAGGAGGGAGTACTAAATTAATGGAAAATTTTTGCCAGTCAAAAATTGGATAGTATGCTTATTTAATTTTCTTCTGTTTTCTGAGATTTTGATATAATTAAGTAAGGTATGGGTCTAATGAAAAAATTCATACTTCTTATGTGTTACTCTTTTTTTCTTTTTACTTTTTGTTTCTGTTGAAAGTGAGTACAAAAAAGAAAGATAAAAAGCTTTGAAAATGTAGTCTACTATTGTCTGTCCCTTTAAACACTTCTCAAAAAATAATACTCCATCCGTTTCACGTTTACGTGAACCTATTTCCTTTTGGGTCCGTTCCAAAAAGAATGACTCATTTCTAAATTTAGAAACAATTTACCTTAAACTTAATGAGAAACTTTTATAACCACACAAATACTTTGGATCCCTTTTTAACTTGACTATAAATTCAAAAAATCTTCATTTTTTCTTACACTTTGTGCACAATCAAATAAGTTTACATAAATTGGAACAAAGAGAATAATTTTATACGCTTTTAGTAGCTCTATCAAAATCTTTATTAATCTTTTACCATTAAACCCTAATCCACGGTGGATGTATATACCTTGTCTTCCTCTAATCATTGTTTCTTTTATTGTCTTTTTTAGTTGGCAACTAGCTTTCATTTACTTAAAAATTGCAGCTTTTATAATATTATTATTGTGTAACAAGAAAAGAAGAATAAAAAAACAATCGCTGTGAATATAGTTAGTTGGTCTAACTAACTAACCTGAGTTCTCTAGTATGGAATTGTCTTTTGTTAGAGACCACTTTACCCTCTAAAGTGAGACTTTCCGGCACGAATTCAGATTTAATCGGACCCCAATGCGGATATCGGATATCATATGGAAACCACACAAAAAAAAAAAAAAAGGAAAGA
>AWOL01S0008905.1:45456-63659 GCA_000715115.1 Nicotiana otophora
AAAAAAAAAAAAAAAAAGGAAAGAATATAATTAGTTGGTCAAGGGGCCTCCACTTCTGAGGGCAGCCTGTAGGAAATAACAACAGGAGAAGTCCAATTTATTATGCATTAGCTGCCATTGAAGAACCAATTCAAAGACTTTTCAAAAGTTTTCCAAGCTGGTGGCCAAAACACAAAAACCATACAATTGACCTCTTCAACATTAATCCTACTATATTAATTACATGATTTTTCACTTTTTGCATTCAAACTTAGGTTAATGTTTACACAATTACACCAAACTGAATCATAAATATATAATATGTGTCCTTGATATACTGTTATCACTAAGTTGTAGTTAATTAATATACATTCTCGCTTTTGTTTATCGATGTTGTGTGTGCGTAATACGATTTACTTTAGTTGAAGATATATTACTTCAGATCCTATGCTTTCTAGTAGTCTTTTAGTTCTATTAAAATTCAATTGGCCTCATATGAATTAAAAGGAAATATATAGTCAGTAAGGATTCATATAGTCGAACCAAATTTATTTGAGATTGAGACGTAATTATTATTAATTTTTAATGTGCGCCGGTGTGTTTTACCTACCTACAATCCCTTGTTTTTCTTTTTAAGGTTGACTAGCTAGTTTTTTAGATGTTCCAATGCACTAAGTCGAAGAGATGCTGAGATTATGCCAAATATTGATAAGCATAATAAATAATTTACTAATATATTATCAGATCAGAATTAATTAAAGGTATTTGTCCCAATTGAAATAATGTACTAGCGTTTAACAAGTATGCATTTCGTCACGAGGAATCTTGTTAAAAGTCAAAATCTTTTATATTGCTGAGGGCCAACTTTTTAGAGGGAGCAAGGTAGAACGGCAAGATAAACATGTGATACAAAATGACTTAATCGAACATCCTCTATATACAAGAAATTAGTCAATTATTAAAATAAAACATAGCAAATAAAAATACAGAAAGATCTACTGTGATACTCCAACCAGGAAAATCCCACATTGACAAAATACGGGAGAGATACTAAGTATATATGTAAACAAACCTTAAACCTTAGTGATGCATTTTAAAGTCGTGCGGACCCTAATTTAAAGCGGACAATATTATTGGTAGGCTGAGCTTTTACTTTTGATACAACTAGAGATATCACTCCAATCAACTAAAAGATATTTCGAGTTTTAAATTGTGTGTTTACTAATTCTCGGGAATTTCTCGAATACCAAAAAAATATATAATTGAGATTGTAACATCCAATCTGTGTGCCAAAGGAGGTGGGATTGTTGCATTTACATAATATCTTTGTATGGTGGGGAGTCTTGGCGTAACTGGTAAAGTTGATATCATGTGACCAAGAGGTCACGGGTTCAAGCCGTGAAAACAGCCTCTTGCAGAAATGCAAGATAAGGCTGCGTACAATAGACACTTGTGATCTTGCCCTTCCCCGAATTCTGCGCATAGCGGGAGCATAGTATATTAGGCTGCCCTTTGTATGGTCAAGCTAGTTGCGTCCATGTTTTGTACGCTAAAAATAATGTGGAGTTATCATTTATTATCAATGACAATGCATGTGATTTACCATTTAATGATTTGCTTTTTTGGGTAATTTCCAAATTCATTGTTTGGTAGGATCACACGTTGTTCGTAGCTTCAACTTCTAGAAATAAAATAAAAAAAGATTGTGGATTACTGCAATTTAGGTGAGATGTGTAATATTTCAATAAAATCCTAATTTAGAAAACGATTCTAAGAAATTTAGTGTTAAAAATAGTGTTATTTTTCTCTAGTACATTCACGCCTCTTGAAAGTGAATGTTAATAACCCGCTATAACATGTCAAACTATATTAATACATAGTAAAATATTATTTTCGCTGTTAGTATATATACCTCTAATACATTCACGGCTCTTGAAAGTGAAGGGACAAAAAGGAACAAAATGGGATTAAAATTTTTATAAACAAAAGTCTTGCGATTTTGAAACTACCAACGCAAAGGTTGATGATACTCAATTATTACAAGTGATTTGATTTTGTAAATATTTTTTATACCGTCCCTGAAAAAACTTATAAACTCCATAAAAAGACAAGAAAATAATCGGTCAACCAAAACCAAGCAACTTTGGTCCAATCCTAAGTAAAGGCTGCAAAGTACTAGGATGAAACTTCCTCCCAAAAAGAAAACAAATTGAACTCAACTCTTCATTATAACTACAATTAAACCCATACCTAACACTATCCAAAAACTCCTCCGTTACATCTTTCCTCAAAAATGTTGTCGGGTGCGAGCCGCCAGCCGACCAATCGGCCCATGTAACGCTCCAATTCGACGTTAATTTAGGACAAACTTTGTTCACTAATGTTGGCAAGTAATGTTCGTCCATGTAACAAGGTGGTGTACAATAATTCTTAAAAACAGGGTAATATGTCACGTCAGAGATAATTTTAAGGGCGAGTTTGCGATGAACTTCGAACCATTGCGAGCCCTTTCGCCAATCTGAAATTGTTATGATCGGATACATACGTTTGTTGTACCTCCCACGACCTATTTTCCTCGGATCGTCGAATAATCCTAGGAAACTTTGGTTGGATTTTGTTAGGAAATTGTAAATTGTAGTGAAGTTGAACAAAGGAATGCATGTTTCGGAGAGTAATATGAATCTTTCATTAGAGATGTCGAGGAGTGCATTTGCTAAAAGTCGTCTCTCTGCATCAATCATACTTGCTCTTCCCCATTGTACTGCCTGCATGAAAGATAGTACTTATGATGTTATGAGGTGCACTTTAGCATGCAAAAGAAATTACCCCCCTTCCTGGTCCCAAATATTAGTTGTTTTGTTAAACTAAATTTATTTTAGAAAATATTTGAAATTTTAGAAAACCGAGAGGTCATTTATTTATTTTCAAAAGCTACCTAATTGTTTTAATTAGTGTTAATCAAGTGAGACGCTTAAAAGAAAGATAAAAGGTAATTTAAACAAATGCTCTTCAGGCTACATGGTTTGAAAGGTTACCAAAATACTAGAACTAATTACCTGAATTTCATATAAAGTATTTTTAGGTTGGTTGTTTTATAGAAAATCCCAAAAACAAAGGCTTAAGTGAAGGGTTTTTTCCCCCTATAAAGTTACTTAAAAGTTAATTACAAATATCTGTCAGTATATAGAAGCTAAATTATTGGGAAAATAACACTGTATCACCACTCTCAAAATAATAGTCAAAAAAAAATATATTTTTTGTATAAATATACATTTTGTATGCTATATACAAATTTTATACATTTTTTCGGCTGCCAAATCATATAGACCAACTTAGGATAAAATGACTCTTTATTTCTCCCCAATTTTTGGTTCACTTTATTCCTTGGCATATAGGAAATTTTAATTCTGCATGGTGACATTATGATCACATAGGTAAAGTTATGGAGTTTTAGGAATCGACAAGAAAGCGGAAAAATGTAAGAAGAATTAACCTAAATAGCCGTTTATCCAATCGCTTAAAACAAAAATAGTCGGCGAATGTATAATATATGCATAGTCCATATATAATATGCATATAACCAATTACCAATATGCGTGTGTAACCATGTATAATCTATGTATACCTGCTAAGAAAGTAAACAGTGAATCCGACCAACTAGTTGTATAAGATCCCAAAATGTAATAGGTAAAAAACAAAATAATTAGGAAAAATTGGCTAAATACAAAAAATATATGAGTATTTGAACCTGGCTAGGTATCCTCCTTTTGTAAAACACAGATGATGGTGGAGGCTCAAAGTTGAACTCTGGTGAAGTATGTAGGTATATTGAAAACAACCCTTCATTTCCTTTAAAGAACATCTCCCAAAGTGGTGTTAAAGGCAATCTTCCCCTTGTTAAGAACAAGAATGCCACTTTTGGAGTTCTATTATAAGGGTACTCTTTTACTTGAGACACCATTGAAGCTCTCCACATTAGTTCATCGTCGTTCATCGCGTGCCAAAGATCCTTAGGAGAAAGAAAATCTTTCAAATCCATGCTCTTATTTGAACTAGAATTAGATGAAGAGTTACAAACAAGATGTGTCGAGACGACTGAGAGATTGTAGATTGGTGATGAGAGTGTAGTGAGTTGATGAGGAAAGTAGAAATCTTCATAGATAACAATCTTCTTGAATTGGTCATTGATGAACATTCCTAGGAGTAGTACAAAAAATGCCATAGACAAAGTAAAGACAATGGTAGTAACAATTTGGAAACTCATTTGTTCAACTTCTCTTTTTATGCGTATAGAGATTTCTCTAACAAACATGGCTATGTACATTTCTTGTTACCTTCTATTTTGTTTAGTTTAAATATGATAACATAAGGTGTCAATTTATGATATCTATAAAGTGAGAAAATGAGGAATGCAGCAAAAATGTGTAAAGGGAATGAATGCAAAGGCGCATGGGAAGTGTTGGCATAGGGCAAGAAAATGTGAAATGAAAGAAGTAAGGTGTGGTTTTTGTTTTTATTGCAGTTAAAGTAAACTGCAATTATGAGCCCTGAAGAAAGAACAGTGTGTGGAAGAAATGAATGGTAAAGAACGGGTTTAAGTTATATACACTGACAGTATAAATAAACAGGCTTAAGTTACATAATTTAACTACTTGTAGCAGGTTACTACTTTATTTTCGACTTGTCACATCATGCTTGTTTTAAACTTGTTACTGCAGATACCTTTAACCTGATAGCATTAAAATATTATACATTGTCAGTGCATACAACATAAACTCATGCAGTGAGAAAATGGACAAGGATACAGTATATGATAAATGATGCATAGAATTTACTTCATTACCACCCTTTTTACATATTTTACCATCACTTTAAACTACATCCACACCGCGCGACCTGCTCCGTGCATGGATTACATGTGAACAAGAAAGCAGATGCTGAAATTCTGTATGCTTAAAATGACAAATAATGTAGCAAGCCACATCCATTGGTTCAATAAAATTGGCTAAGCAAGGAGCTGAACAACTTATTGTGCAGAATTACATTAGGAATAGGCATTGACCTTAGAAAGTAAAAAGAGAAAGAAGATACTATATACAGCTACTGAGTTTGATGCTCATCATCCATGAAACAATAGGCACCGCTAATGAAAAATGCACTCATCGATGAAGTAACAGGCACAGCTAAACACAAGATGGTTTCTGCATTAACTGTCTCAGAAGTTTTGTGCTCAATAAACATTATATCTTGTCTATCGTCTAATTAATCCAATCTCATACTTCAGCCACAAAGAAATATCAGAGATGCAGACATGCAGAACAATTGTGGCGAGATATGCATACAACATTATCAATGTAATTTACTCCTAAAAACCGGGAATTCAAATATCTTACCCCTCTCTTAGAACTACTGGTACATTGAGAGAGAGGATGACCTGGAGCCAGCCGGTATTAACTTCCTTAATAAACTCTGCTTTCTGGAGCAAGAATTCTTTGCATCACCTAGAAAAAGTTTGTTTCTTTGTGGAGAATGATACAGCCAAGTAACCGATGGCCACGGCCCCAGTACCAACTATTAAAGCCGCTCTCATCGTGTGATGCTTTATTGAGAATGCACTACTTGAGTATTCGAATAGCCACCTTAAAAGGAAACGCAACCCACAAGTTGCTTGAAAATTTTGGATCGAAAAATCCTGCAAATCAGTGATGGAAATAACTTTAGGCCCTTGATAATATGAAACCAAGTCACAAACAGATACAATGCTTTTGATAAAATGATCTGTCTTCAAGACTGTATCTAATGAATTTTATATAGGCAGTACAGATTATTACAGGGAAAATAAGTAGTCGTCCAACCTAAAGGAATAAAGGTAACTGCAGGTCTTAGGGGGCAGCTTTCTGAAAGTTTCCTTATTTTTTATGCACCTTGTCAGCAAACTCAGCACAACTGCGATTGAAATTGTCTAAAGAGAAGTCCTGCACATGACACAGAAAAGTTTGGGATCCTAATCAATTAAGTTACTAAAGACAAATGAATATATGGCCCAACTATTGTACTTATATCTACACTCAAGCTAGAAACAGAGCAAATCAGCATCCGGAAGTGTTTGCATACACTATCATCGATAATTTTCTCTAGGAGCCCAAATCTAGTTTATGGATCACCAAAAGTTTCCACGAAAAGGGACTGGCAATCATATCTACTTCATGATAAAATAATTCAAGAAACATAAGTACTTGTAATACGAAAACTTTCAACCTGAATTGGAAAGAAATTGCAAAATACCACATTCCATGGACTACAACTCAACGAAACTGATAGTTTTGACAGTGAACTGAGCTCATCATAGCCCGTAAGATAGCCATGCAATGTAGATTTCAAAAAGGAACATTGATTTTAGTAGCTTATTCTTTGTCCTTAATTTGACATCCTTCTTGCAGACCATTTGTCCTAGGTATGTTCAACCTGATTAACAGGCTTCAATGAGTTGACTTTTCACTACTGGACAGTGCATCAGATGGATATTGAGACAGAATATTGAATGTGCAAATAGTTCTCCACTATAAAATGGTAGTAAATAACAATGAGAACAACAATCAAGAAGACAGATGGATATCACATAGAAAACTGAAAATAATTTAAATCGGATTGTGCATATGCTAAACAAAAGTGATTATGAAGATGAGCTCAGACGTATAAAGAATTGAGGTTGAATCCACAAGGGAGCAAAGAAGACATACATTTGGTAACTTGTCCTGCAGTGCTAGATGATCCACGTGGAGTCTCACATTTGATGAGGCATAAAACCAGAGGCTTCGGTCAACTTCAGCATAAGTATAAGCAACTATGTCAAATAACGTTTTGGCGCCATTCTCTATGGCCTTTAAGATGGTTGATTCTCTGTGTCTCCGGTTTCTGAAAATCCCAGGTAACACTAAATTAGATGTGCATCAATTGAATCTAGCCGTGTTTTTGTTTAATACAGTTTTTTAGAATGAAAATCTAGCTTTGATTGGCATCTGGCATGAAAATTGTAAATAAACATAAAACTAACTGAACAAATTTCACTGCTTAACACATATATTAACAGAATGATAAATTAAACAAGAGTAAAAGAATTACATAGTGGGAGAAAGCAACAAGGTAAACATGCAGGTTTGCTACATAAATTGTAAATCATATATAAATATGTCCAAGTGGCTGATAGACAGAAAAGACACTTTGGGTAAAAATATTTGTGGAATATGTCATAAGAGGTATCAGTTTCATACCTGAGATACCCACAGAGCATGTGTTTTGGCCACATATTAATTCTTCCATGCATTGGAATCAAAGCATGAGGGGAGAGCTCAATGAATTTGTATGTTGTCTCAAAGTAATCCTGTATAAAACAAGTTGCAATTTCAATATTGAAATTTCGAAAAGAAGAAAAATTTAACATATGACCACCCCACTCCTTGCTTTAATTCTTATCTTATTCACAAGGGTATTATAAAAAAGAGCAAAAATCCTTATCAAAAAATAAAAATAAAACTGGTAAAATTAAAGTAGATAGTAATTTAGCTTTAGAGAATTCAGCTATGCGCTCTTGTTGAACACCCCACCACTAGCTACCACTAGCTACAAGAAACACATATCCACTATTTTAGCAAGTTTTTAGTGGTTATTGAGTGGATGTTTTCAAATTTACCAGGGGAAACCTGAATGTAGATAAAAGCTCCTCTGAAAGACATATAAGGAACACAATGGTGCCACCAGTTTCACCCTAAGTACCCACAACAAACACAATACTAGAACTAGATTGTCATTCCATTTACTCAAACTGTTAATAGCATTCTCATGGACGTAGTTGATCCTTTTGATATAAATTAAGAACTTAAAAATTGTAACAAAATTTGTACGAGATGTTTGGTGTGTAGTCTTAATTCCCTCTGCGTTGAGTGGAGACACTAGTTGACAACAAGTTTTAAAAGTTATAGAGGGAAAAAGAGAAAGCTATTCAAGAAAATTATAGAATGCATGGAAAGGCTTGTCCATTGACATGAAAACAAGTATATGAGTTTTATATAGGGAAAAAAAGGAATGACGTGATTTTTTGGCTGATTAAGCTTCAAAGTCAGATCTTAGTAAGCATAATTGAACAACAGCAAATCATCAGTTTCTAATTAGCATTTGACGTATGACAGAGGCAAAAAGAAACATAGAGGTGCTGATATTAACTTACCCTCATATTTCCACCCGACGCCATATCTAAGAGAGCACTTCCTTGGCTGAAAACCAAGGGATACCCCACATTAGCAATTTTCTAGAAAGGAATAGGAAAATAAATGATAAAAGTTATGACAAACAAATCTAAAGTTGTCCAAACACAATCACAGACTTCTTGATCAGATTGTTTGCCATATCATTATAAATAAGAGCTACATAAAAACTGGTAAGCAAGTCCGTAAGTTATTTACCAAGTGAACATGCCAATTTGTTAAAGGAAGTGAAGTTTCTTGATCTAAAATATCTTACCCGACACAATGATCCCCCACAATCAACGAGTTTGTACTAACATGAAGCAGTCCCATATGTCCATCTGTATGCCCCTGAATCAAAATATTGTCACCAAAAGAATATGTTAAAGTTCCACAAAACTGATTACATGAAAATGTCAACGTGTTACATGGAAGATAGAGTTAAAACGGAAGTAAAACTAGGATGTGACTTTAACTTGATTGGTTTCTTACAACTTCTGGTATTAAGTTTAATCACAACTTCACCATGCTCTAGTAAAAATTCTTAATGGTCAAATCATCAAGAGGTCCCCTTAATCTCTGACTACCAGTGCAAATTTTATTGGGGAATGTGATACTCATCAGAGGAAACTGGGATAAAAATGGAGATTACCGGTGCAAAGACAACTCTTAATCTCTGACTGCCAATGCAAATTTCCTCAGATCCAGAAACTGAAACATACGGGAGAGACCAATCATCTGCATCACATGGGAATTACTTCTAAGTTACTAAATTCATTTACTTGATAAAGAATATTTCACTTTCACACGTACTGTGAGATTAATAAGATGGAAATGGTGCATGAAGTAGTTTCATGAGTATATTTTTTATTGAGCTCACTTGAGGTTACACTAATACAGTCATAGTCAAGTAGCAACTCTTCTTGTTAGCTTGAAAGGGAAGATATAGATTCCCAAAACAAAGGGGTAGAGAACTGCAACCCTTGCTAAGGTGATGTAATTATGGGAAGATAGACATTTTCTATTCTACAGAATTGAAAAAAGTTCTGACCTTTTCTAATGCGACGAATCGTATTTTCATGAGCCAAAAGACAAGCATCAGGACTGTACTTCTGGACTACTGAAAGACCTGAGCATAACAGTAAGCACACGGAGCACCAGATTATGTTTCAGGAATAACTTAAAAAACCTCCACATTAGTTTGGTAGACAGAGAAATTATTCATTGTGTTATAAAGTTTTCCCCTGCTTCTATTGAAATAGACATCCAATAATAAAGCCATGCTGCAATTAGTCAACAAACCTTCGCTGACGAGCTAGATAACTGTTTGTAAATTCATAACTGCAAAAAGAAGGCTATTTTTTTCTGATCCATAAAAAGGGCCAGATGCAAGGAAAATGAAATTTGTGACTTACTTTACATGAAAACTAGGCTTTGGCAAGAAGGCTCAAGAAAGATACTTTCAAACAAAGGGCAAATACATAAGGATAACCTTTGATGAATATATATGATGACATCAATGTTGAGAAAATCAGATGATAGCATAACACTAAGCAGAGGAATATTTCCAGGTCTGGATGTGAAACTTTCTGCAGCTACTTACCATCAACATGATCGTTATGATGATGTGTCACAAAGACGATTAACTTTCTCGGTAAAGCAGCAATGATTTCCTTGAGCTAGTAATCCAAGCATCAGCGCATTGATATGTCAGCACAGCATAAAAGACAGAACCAATTACCAGAAAGAAAAAAAAAAGATGAAAACAAAGAGAGAAGCATAATAAGTGTCTCAACCACTCCTAAATAGATTATCAAGACATACCGAAAAGAGAAACACGTGCAAAGACCCATTTACCGAGGTAAAGCTATCCATTTCATTATGTACTAACGTTGAACGAATATTCTCAGTTTTACCTCCTCTACTGCTTTTGCAATTGAAAGTGCCAGAACTAATTGACATTTTCTTTTAACAAACCACATATACTATTTTTTTATCCAAAATGTAAGCACCGGATAACCAGCAAGGAAGATCATAGGATAAAGAACAAAGCCTTCGGCCAGAAAGGTGAATCCTTAAAGCGTTATCATAATCTATGGGGTGGTAAGCAAACATACAAGAAATGTAGCAACACAGAATTAAAGTATGACAATTGCTCAGGAACTCTGAAAGACGGATATTTGGATAGTGAAGGGTCTCTTTAATGAGCTGTTATCTACTGTCACCTTAGAAACATTTCGGCCAAATTGTTCAAAGATTCTTCAGTATAAGCGAACCTAGCTCTTATAGCAATTGGTCAGAATTTACT
Source organism: Nicotiana otophora (assembly GCA_000715115.1). Taxonomy (NCBI): domain Eukaryota; kingdom Viridiplantae; phylum Streptophyta; class Magnoliopsida; order Solanales; family Solanaceae; genus Nicotiana; species Nicotiana otophora. Next base: position 55,984 of record AWOL01S0008905.1, read on the forward strand.
CAGGCAGGTATCACGCTAGTATTTGCCACCATTGCTTTTTTACAACTTTACATGATCCTTATAGAGTTATAGTCGACCAATCGCTATACAATTTGCAAAGATGCACTTAGGCCTGTGAAACTCTCTCACTTCAAAAACAAAATGTATTAACAAGTGTACAAAAACCCAAGTGCATCTATATTTAGTAAAGGAAAATTGCTACACCATGTCCGCTTAAGACCAAATTTGCGAAAACAGTTGCTTGAGGGGATTATTTTTTGTATTCTCTGGTTTAACTTCTAAGACCGACAAAATGTCATTTGTTCATTGCACATTTTAAAAAGATTACGAAGTAGATTATGTACTACCTCTAACCTGTTCATATGAAGCAGACTTGCATCCGGGGTCTACTATGAGTGCTTCCCCATGGGCAACAAAACTATCATCGCAACCACTATCATTGCCTCCAGGCAGGAAAACAATTAAGTTTGTCGTGCGAAAAGGCTTAGCTGTTCTACTTTCCATAGGTATAACTTTAACACCAGGAGGGTACTCCTGATACATGAGGGAAAAAAACATTAGTGGGCAGTATTTTGTCCTTAAGATGATAAAAAAGTCAAAGAAACAGAATTTTCCATGTTTTCATTTTCACACATCAATTGATATCTGTTGCTTATCCCTTAATTTCTTTCTTGATTGCAGGTCTTTACAAAAAACGCTGGTCGGTTCATGAAATTTCATGTAAGAACGGTATTAATATTTTTCAAGATACTTCTAAGGATGATTAGTCCCTAGTTGTGTATGATAGCAATAGTTGTTAATCTATTCTTTCTTTCTCATTTCTAAAATAACACTTTGACAGGTAAGCAAGTACAGGACAAAAATAACAAACCTGAAACCGCAAGGTCTGCGGAACTTTCCAAGTCTCATCAGATTTCTTTGAATCATTCAGAAGACCAACAACCACCAATGATCCTACACGGTCACTACAAGGCTTCACTTCAACAAGCATACTAACGCATTTATCGGTGCTCATCCACTTGCGGAACTCAACATCTGTTCAATATGAGTTACAATGTTACATTCTTGACAATCGTGGAGAGGAATAAAAAATATGGTATGTCGTATTTTGTAACTCATTAGCAATTATGGATGCCATCTCATTTGGGGAAAATAGCAAAGCAAAATAGCAGATTTATCAGTATGAAACTATGTAGAAAAGTAGTTAGCATTTTATAACTGGTCCTGCAGAAGTAAAACCACTTGGCAGTACCATGCCTACACACGAACCACCAAAAATTGTGGTTCGAAATTTATTTCTAATTCCAAAATAAAGACACAAGTATGGAAATTACATCTAACAAGTTAACGACCCGTGTAGCTCTTTAAGGTGGACTAAGAGCAAGCTCAAATTGGGAGGCTACTGATTCTCTTTAGTAAGACTATAATGTAAGACCAGCTGAATCACAACAGCAGTATTCATATCAATACATGAAAGAGATAAGTCAAACATAAACTGAGTGAAGTCAGTCAAACCCGTCAATTTGCCATCTTTAGGACCCAAAGTTCCAGTGATGTAGACTGTCTTTACGGGCAATCCTGGTCCAAATTCAGGCTCTTGTACATATTTCAGGAACTTCCACTCAACTGTGGTGTGCTCTAATTCCACTTGCTTTAGAACCTACAATAATCATCACCTACAAGCTTTAACCACTTCATATCGCAAAGTGTACATATGTATACACCACGGCATCTGGAAATAAGTCTCTTTTGGAATATTTATCGCAAACATGAATCATAATTAAGGATAATGATAGTTATGATGACAACGCTAGTATAACAAAAAGGCAAAAGATACATGATTACTAACAAGTTATCTCTGGGTACATCATTTCTCAATTAACTGGTCTTAAGCTGTTTAATTGCCAATAAAGCTTCTAAGTGTCATGCTTTACTTTTTAGCTTGTCCAATAAGGAATAACACTTTTGTATATTAAAAAATAATTTAACTTTAAATTTCATATTTTATAATCACACAAATGGCTATGACTTGTTTTAAACAACAAGTTTCAAAGTTAAATTATTTCCAAATATAAAAAGGTGTCATTCTTTTCGAGACAGACAAAAAATGAAAGAGTATTATAACCTAGCAAATATAAGCAAAAAGTAATTTGAAGCAAACCAAAGGGCAGCCCGATGCATTAAGCTCCCGCTATGTGCGGGTACGGGGTAGGTTTGGACCACAAGGGTCTATTTGTAGGATTGAGGGAGGTGTTCATAATACGCAGCGGAAGACAATAACAATCCTAGGCAGAACTTTTCATGTTTAAAATTTATTTATATGTCAAAGATCGAATCTAAGACGTACCTGGTGAAGAGAGTCTCATTTCAAAATTTCTTCGATAGTGCGAAGACTCTATGTTTATCCACACCGAGACCGATCTTTGCTATCAACTCTTTGATCAATGAAACCCGCGAACAAATTGAATGAAAACTTGTGCTGAAATTTGTCTCAAAAATTGCAGCCTAAAAGTTATTTCTTGACTCTTGCGGCATTTCCAAAAGAACTTATTGTTTAGTTATGCATATATATATATATATATATATATATATATATATATATATATATATATATTACTTCACCAACTCTTTCCCTTAAAGCTAAGGAAAAGGATGAGGCTCTGACTGAATGTGAAAACCAATTCACATAATTCAACATTTTTCTTCTTTACAATTATTTATTATATTGTAAAGTTACAATCACATTTTATATATGCATGAAAGTGGCCGCCTACTTCAAGGAATTTTTTCTATGTCCCTTTTTTGAAAAATTCACGTTACTAATCCAATTCCAACTTGGATTCTAACTTAGAAATATTTTCCTATTATAAAATTTAAATCTCATCCCAACGGAATGAATCTACCGAACGTCCTTTATGGACTTTGACGTGAAAATCCAATTCTAAATTGGATTTGATTCATAAGTCTTTCATTAATATTTTATATACATACCTTATACAAATAAATATTAATTATATATAACATATATATTTTTTAACCAAGAGATATAATTTAATTTTCTATTCCAAATAGAAAACTTTAATTTGTTCACAATATTAATTATATCCTCTGTGCTAGCAAAGAATATAATAATATTTCATTTGGACTAAAACTTTATTTATTTATTTAACTAATTAAATTCTATAATTTAACTATCAAACAATAAAGTAATTAATCATTTAGCAAAAATCAGAACACTCGTTAGTGTGCGACCCCATAAGTTCAATACTAAGCCGATAGTAAATTGATCACATCAATATACTAATCAAGGGTGGCATCTAGCAACACTCTTAACGACCGGATAGCATGAATTATACAATTTACTCTCAAGGAACCCGTAGAAAAATAATGTAGTAATTCCTTTTGTCCTTATAGCTTTGGGTCACCCTAGGATATGGTTCAACTGTCAAATCCTAATAGGCGACCAACTATGTGTTCATGTCAAATATAATCGACTATTGAATGACCTAATATAATTCATGACAACATGGAGCTTAAACTCATTACCAAGAGTTGACAGATTCCATCTTGATCAATCACTAATTCTACAAGTATTTAATAGTACCCAATATCCTTTCAACTATCGCCTAGGGCCATAGGTGTCTAGTATCAAAGCACAATAAATAACTTGTCAATTACTGTGATGATATCAGGTCAAAGGAAACTCTTACATCACATTCTTCAAGAGAATACCCTATTGACAGTTTATGGTAATTCTAACCATTAGGAATTATCCAATGAATCAGTTCAATGATCATATGTCTATATGCATCATCTATTTATGTGATTTAGTTAATGAGATCAACTCATCTTTATCCCATAAAGACAATCACATAAATATTGATCTAACCGGATTACTAATGTCCAAATTAATAATCCTACAATCAACAACAAAATTTAGATTACGTTGTAAGAGACTTTACTTTCATTATCATGATCTCCATCATGATGATAAGTCTCAAAATTTAATCAAGGACCTTATTAAATTAATCAAGCAATTAATAATAACTATGATAAACGAATATCAAATGTCATATATTTTTATATCAAATAACATTCACAAAAATATGTTCAAATCATCAAATATGAGATTGGATCTAGGGCATATCTAATATATCCCTAACAATCTCCCACTTGCACTAGAGCCAATCGCTCTTGTACTTCATTCCCAATTTCCACTTGTTCTTGTCAAACTCCTTTGCTCCAAGAGCTTTAGTGAATGGGTCTGCATCATTTTTCTTTCCATCAACCTTTTGAATCTCGACATCTCCACGTTCAATGATCTCTCTTATCAAGTGATACATTCGCAGAACGTGTTTGGATTTTTAGTGTGATCTTGGTTCTTTTGCTTGAGCAATGGCTCCAATATTATCACATAACAATGGAACTGCACCTTCTATTGAAGTAACCACACCAAGTTCAATTAAGGACTTTTCATCCATACAGCTTCACTAGTTGTTATATATTCTGCTTCAGTCACTAAATCAGCTACTGTAGCTTGTTTGGAATTTTTCCAACTCACTGCACCACCATTTAAGGTGAATACATAACCAGAAATAGATTTGCTATCATCTCTATCTGAAGAGAAGCTTGCATCAGTATAATCTTCAAGTTTCAACTCAGAATCTCCATAAATGAGGAATTAGTCTTTAGTCCTTCTTAAGTACTTAAGAATGGTCTTTACCACTTTCCAATGTTCCTCACCGGGATTTGCCTAATATCGTCTAGTCATTCCTAGTGCATAAGCCACATCAGGACGTGTACATGTCATGGTATACATGATAGCTCCCACTACACTAGCGTATGGGATCCTACTCATGCGTTCTCTCTTTTCAGGTATTTTAGGACAATCCTCCCTACTGAGAGTCATTCCAGTGCCTATCGGTAGATAGCCTCTTTTGGAATTATCCATGTTATACCTCTTTAAGATGCTATCAATGTACAAGGACTGGGAAAGCCCAAGCAGTTTCCTAGATCTATCTCTATAGATCTTTACTCCCAATATATAAGCTGCTTCTCCCAAGTCTTTCATGGAGAACTGTTCAGATAGCCAAATCTTGGTACTTTGCAATGCTAGTATATCATTTCCTATGAGCAATATGTCATCAACATACAGTACTAAGAATATGATTGTGATCCCACTAACCTTTTTGTACACACAAGGCTCTTCTTTGCATCTAACAAAATTGAACTTTTCAATTGTCTTATTAAAGCTAATATTCCAACTTCGAGAAGCTTGCTTTAGTCTATAAATGGATCTATGTAGCTTGCAAATTTTATTATGATCAGGCGGAGATGTGAAACCTTCAGGTTGTATCATGTACACATCCTCTTCCAGCTCACCATTAAGAAAAGTTGTTTTCACATCCATTTGCCATATTTCATAATCGTAGTATGCTGCTATAGCAAGCAAAATCCGAATTGATTTGAGCATTGCCACGGGAGAGAAAGTCTCATCATAGTCGACTCCTTCTTTCTGACGATATCCCTTGGCAACAAGACGGGCTTTGTAGGTCTCTACCTTTCCGTCTACTCCAATCTTTTTCTTAAAAACTCATTTAAAACCTATAGGTTTTATATCCTTTGAAGGTTCAACTAAAGTCCATACTTTATTTTCCTTCATGGATTCCATTTCGGATTCCATGGCCTTTTGCCATCTCTCATAGTCAGAACTTTGTATAGCCTCTTCGTAGGTCTTAGGGTCATTATCATTATGATCAACCTCATTTGATACATAATCTTGCACCATTAGATTTAATCTAGTTGGTACATGACGTTCTCGTGTAGACCTTCTAAGAGGTGCTTGTGCAACTTGCTCACCTTGTGTTGGATTTGGTTGTTCTTCAATTTGGTTTGGAACTGGTTTATTAATCTGTTCTTGAACTACATTTAGTTGTTGAACTTCAACCATTGAAGATGGCAACTTCCTTGTCAACTTCAAAACATCCAATAAAGGTTCTTCAACTTGTGTCTCATGATCTTGATATTGTGTTGATTCATTGGTTTCTTGAACTTCATCAAACTCTATTTCTCTACTATAATTTCCTTCTTAAAGAAAATCCCTTTCCAAAAAGGTTGCTCCTCTAGCAACAAACACTTTATAGTCAGAAAGGTGATAGAAATAATATCCCATTGTTTCTTTGGGATACCCAATGAATCTACACTTATCAGATCTTGAGTCAAGTTTATCGGATTGCAGTCTCTTAACATAAGCTGGACAACCCCAAACTTTAATATGCTTAAGGTTAGGCCGTCCTTTCCATATCTCATATGGTGTTGTAGAGACTGACTTAGTGGGAACTTTATTAAGTAAGTATGTTGCTGCTTCCAAAGCATATCCCCATAAATATATTGGAAGATCAGTGAACCCCATCATAGATCTCACCATATCTAATAAGGTTCGATTTCTCCTTTCAGACACACCATTATGTTGTGGTGTTCCTAGAGGTGTCCACTCTGAGAATCTCATTCTCTTTGAAATACCTCGTAAAATCTTCACTAAGATATTCTCCACCTCTATCAGACCTTAGTATCTTAATACTTTTACCCATCTGTTTCTCAACTCCACTACGGAACCTTTTGAACATTTCAAAAGATTCAAATTTGTGTTTCATAAGATACACAAATCCATATCTTGACATATCATTAGTGAAGGTGATGAAGTAAGAATATCCACCTCTAGCTTGAATTTTTATGGGCCCACAAACATCTGTATAAATTAGTCCCAATAATTTAGTAGCTCTTTCTCCATTTCCAGTAAATGGAGATTTGGTCATTTTTCCTTTGAGACAAGATTCACAAGTTGGATATGATTCAAAATCATACTTGTCAAGGTACATTTCCTTGTACAACTTGTTAATTCTTTTCTCTCCAATATGACCAAGCCTACAATGCCAAAGGTATGTATGATTTACTTGATCATCTCTTTTCCTCTTAAGACTTGAAACATGCATAATCGAATTAGCATTCACATTAGGTAAGACATAAACATCATGTTGGAGATAGCCATTCACATATAAATTATCACCATAATAAATTGAGCAAATACCATTGCTTATAATAATGTGAAACCACGTTTGTTTAACATAGAAGCTGAAATTATGTTCGAAACAAATTTAGAAACGTAATAACAATCATCCAACGTAAGTACTTTGCCCGTAGGCATTATTAAAGAAATTGATCTTATAACTACGGCCGCAACTTTTGCACCATTTCCAACTTGTAGATTAATTTCTCCTTTCTTCAACCTTCTACTTATTTGGAATCCCTGTAACATATTGCAGATGTTATAACCACTGTCCACTGCCAGTATCTAATACCCATAATGAAGCATCAGTAGTAGTTAAAGAAACTTTGAAAACATTTTTCATTTGAGTCTTACCTTGTTTCTTGTCATTTAGAGTTGCAAGATACTCCTGGCAGTTTCTCTTCCAATGTCCTATCTTCTTACAATGGAAACAGTGAGCATCAGATTGGTCAGCTTTGCCTTTGGGTTTGGTCACACCACCCTTAGGCGCAATAGGCTTCTTCTTGGGTTTATTTTTACCCTTACCCTTCTTCTTAGAAGAGTTTCCAACCAACATGACAATTCCTTTCTTCTTCTCAGATGCAAGTTGATTCTCATAATCAATTAGCAT
>AWOL01S0008907.1:0-66692 GCA_000715115.1 Nicotiana otophora
ATGTAACCTAGTGCTCTGATACCAACTGTCACGACCCGAAATTCCCACCTTCGGACCGTGATGCGCCTAACATTTCACTTGCTAGGCAAGCCAACATTAGAATAATATTAACCATTGTAAAACAATTTTTAAATGTATTAATAACAAGGAAACAAATGTGAAAGCAATGTTTGAAATATAGTAAAATAATCCATCAAACACCGGTGTCTAAATACCATCCCAGAATTTGGTGTCACAAGTGCACGAGCTTCTAGAATAAATATAAATAAAGGTCTGAATAAAATAAAGTTGTCTGAAAATAAACACACGGCTAAGGTACAATAGACGGGGACTTCAGAACTGCGAACGCCATGCAGTTATACCTCAAGTCTCCTCTGATAGTTGAAATCCGAGCAAGTCTATGGTACGCCGCTGGGATCAACTCCAAAATCTGCACAAGAAGTGCAGAGTGTAGTATCGGTACAACCGACCCCATGTACAAGTAAGTGCTGAGCCTAACCTCGATGAAGTAGTGACGAGGCTAAGGCGGTTCACTTACATTAACCTGTACGCAATATTGATAATAACAACAAATAATATAAATAAATCAGGTAACTCATTTATAATAATTGAAACCAACCAAGCAATCATAATCCATTATTATTTCAACCAATTCTGTTACAGCGTGCAACCCGCTCTCACAATATATTCACATTCAATTCTGTTGCAGCGTGTAACCCACTCTCACAATATATTCACATTCAGTTCTGTTGCGGCGTGCAACCCGATCCTCCAATATTAACTCTTTAACAAGTCTATTGTGGCGTGCAACCCGATCCTCCAATATTGACTTTAATAAGTCTGTTGCGGCGTGCAACCCGATCCTCCAATATTGACTTTAATAAGTCTGTTGCGGCGTGCAACCCGATCCTCCAACATCGACTTTTAATAAGTCTGTTGCGGCGTACAACCCGATCCTCTAATATATTGATTATAATTAATCATGTTGCGGCGTGCAACCCGCTCCTCCAACATTTTTATTTACCAATTCTTATAGAAGAAACTTTTCCAATAAATGTAACAATTAATATAAAATTACAAGACAACAAGCATACAATAATTATGAAGCAAACAATGACAAATAGTAAATTATTACGGAAAATCAGGGAGCAAATAGGCATTTTAATATTTATTATGCTAAATGTCAAATAACAATTAAGGCACATAATTCAAATAGCATGTAACAATTAATGCAGGAATTCAAGAATTTATATTTGCAAAGAATAAGAGAGAAACAATTATTATAATAATTAATTTATGATTAAAAATAATTTGTGATTTTTCAAGTAAGCAAGCAAACAATTAATTTGACGACGTATATACACTCGTGCCTAGACGGCATTTACATGCAATTCACATAACAAAATTTAAGGGTTCAATTCCCTCAAGTCAAGGTTAACCCGACACTTCCCTCGCTTTGCAAATTCCAATCAATTATTCAACCACAATTTTTCCTTTTAAATTTGCCTCCGAAAGCTTCAAATCTATTAACAAACAATTTAATTCAATATTAATCATAGGAATTAATTCCATATGAATTTATAAATTTTTCGGATAAAAATCCGAAATTCATTAAAATATTCGGCAGTGGGACCCACATCTCAAATCCCAAAACACTCGCAAAAGCTGAACACCCGTTCCGGTACGAGTTCAACCATACCAAATTTGTCCAATTCTGATATCAAATGGACATTCAAATCTTAAATTTTTGTTTTTGGAAGATTTTATAAAAATCTGATTTTTTTTCCATAAATTCACAGATTCATGATATAAATGAGTATGAAATCATGAAATATAATAAATATAGGATAAGGGACACTTACCCCAATGTTTTGCCCGTGAAAATCGCCCAACAATCGCTTAAATCTGAGACTCAAAACTCAAAAATGAGTAAATAGCTCAGAATCGATTTTATGTATTCTGCCCAGCATTTTTGCATCTGCGATGCCTGGGCTCGCACATGCGAGCTTGCATCTGCGAGAAAAATCTCGCATCTGCGAAATAGGGCTGCCAGGCGAGGTTCCGCATCTGTGGAAAACATGTCGCACCTGCGACGTCCACTTCTACGCAAAAGGGCCGCACCTGCGAAGGCTGTATCGGCGATGGAAGTCTCGCTTCTGTGAGCTCGCACATGCGGTCAAAATTCCGCAGGTGCAATTATACCAGAACCCAAATTTCAGATCTTTTTGCTTAAGTCCAATTCTTGTTCTGATTTCGATCCATTTCACTTTCGGGGTATTCGGGACCCCGTTCAAATATACCAACAAGTCCCGTAACATAATACATACTGACTCGGGGTCTAAAATCACGTCAAACAACACTGAAATTACAATTCACACCCCGATTCGAACTTTGCGTTTTAAACTTTCAATTTACAAATCTCGTGCCAAAACATATTAAATGAATTCGGAATGACTTCAGATTTGGCATACAAGTCATAAATGACATAACAGAGCTATTCAAACTTCCAGAATCGGATTTAGGCTCCGATATCAAAAAGTCAACCCCATGGCCAAACTTGAAATATTTAGCCTTTAAATTGCTAGTTCCGTTAAATGGTCATAACTTGAGCTAGGGACCCCCAAATTAAATTTCGGGCATAAGTCCAAGTCCCAAATCACGCTACGGATCTACCGAAACTATCAAAATACTGATCCGAGTCCGTTCTCTAAAAGTGTTGACCAAAGTCAACTCACTTAAAATTTTAAAGCTCTATTTCACATTTTAATTCATTTTTCACATGAAAACTTTCCAAAAAATTGTACGGACTACGCACGCAAACCGAGAAATGATAAATAGTGCCATTCGAGATCTTAGAACACAGAATTACTTATTAAATTTAAAGATAACTGTTTGGATCATCACACATAGGATTCCTAACGTGTAGTATTGTGTCCTAAAACTAATAGGATTATAAGGCTAATATCTAGAATTCCGGTTATGTCCTTTTATTATGAGTTATTATGCTTAATAGTATAAGGTTATTTTTGTAAACCGACATTGTATTCATGCTTTTATAATGATATAGATAGACAGATCATAGAGATGAGCAAAAATTATTTTCCCCCTCCAACTTTTAAAATTGAAATCCCCCCTTATCCTCTATAACACTTATTTATTGTGACTGCTATCTAAAAAAATATTATTACTGCTACTAAGGAAAGTTTGGGCTTTTGATTTTTCCCTTAGCCACAATAATAACAGACACAAACAAGTGCTTGGAAAGCTCCCCCAAGAGCCTCTTCTTGAATTTTGCGTTGTGTGTTACAATGATCACTGTTGAAACACCAACCTCACCATGTTCAACTCTACCTTTCTGTAATGACCCGACCGGTCGTTTCGAGCAACTGTACTTCGCTCGGTAGTTTGAGGACATGAGTAGCTCTGTATGATGTATTATGACTTGTGTGAATTATCGGTTTTGGTTTTCAGGTTATTCGGAATCGATTTGGAAGAATGAATTTCATGATTGAAGCTTTAAGTTGGAAGAGATGATTAAGTTTGAATTTTGTGAATTTGACTCCAAAACGAAGTTTTGACGGTTCCATTAGGTCCGGAAGGTGATCCTGGACTTAGGCGTGTGCCCGGATTGCATTTGGATATTTCTAGAAGGATTTAGCACTAATTGGCGAAATTGGAAAGTTGAAGGATTGGAAAGTTCATGAGTGTGACCGAGAGTTGACTTTATGGACATCAGATTTGGATTGTGGTCCGGGAAATTAAATAGCTTCGTTATGTTATTTGAGATTTTTGCGCAAACTTTGAGTTCATTACGAGTTGATTGGATATGTTTCGGCGCGCGTTTTGGAAGTTGAAAGTTCTAAGTTAATTACTTTTTATTTGAGGTGCGATTGGTTTTTTCGATGTTGTTATGCGTGATTTGAGACCTCGAGTAGGTCCGTGTTATGTCATGGAACTGGTTGGTATATTCGGACGGGTCCCGAGTGGCTCGAGTGAGTTCTGGATGAGGTTCCTACCATTTCGTCGCATGTTGCATTTGGCTAAGGCTGCTGGTTCTGGTGTGGACGCATCTGCGGACAATTGGTTACATATGCGAGGTCTTCTTCGCAGAAGCGAAAAGGGATAGCTGGGCGTGAGAGTCGCAGGTGGTGATGCATGGGTGCATATGCGCGACCACAAATACTGTTCTGTGTGCGTAGAAGCGCAATCGCAGGAACGGGTAAGAGATCTCAGAAGCGATGGCTACTGCTTAAGGTATTCTTCGAAAAAGCGAAATATTTATTGCAGAAGCGGGGGTTGTAGATGTGACGATTTGATAGGAAATGCGATGAAGATGGGCAGATTATATTTCGAGACTTGGTCATTTTGTTTTTTCATATTTTGGATTTTGGAGCTCGGTTTGGGAGACCTTGGGGAGGAATTTCACCACGTGGACTGGGGTAAGTGTTCTCTACTCATTTTTTATTATATTTCATGAATCTATTCTCGTTTTTGGCATTTGGACTATGAATTTTAAAGAGAAATTGGGAGTTTTAGCCTAAATTTCATAAAGCAAATTTTCGAGTTTTGAACATCAACTTGGACTCAAATTGAATGAGTTGTCGAATTTTGTGAGTTCCATTGAGTTTTGAGGTGCGGGCGCAGGTTGGACATTTTGGTTGATTTTGGGATTTTGAGTAAAGATTCGACCTTTATCAATTGGAATTGTTTCCTTAGGCTTTATTCGATGTATTTGAGTTTCTTTTGGCTAGTTTCAAGCCGTTCGGAGGTGGGTGCACGCGTGATGGCATTTTTTGAGCGTTGCTTGACTTGCTCAGTATTGTATTTTTCTTGCTCGAGGTAAGTAATACTTCTAAACTTGGATCTGAGGGTATGAACCCTGATTATACGTGTTATGTGATTTGTTTGGAGGTGACGCACATCCTAGGTGACGGGCATGTGGGCGTGCGCCGTAGAAATTGAGAGTTAGTAGATTCCGTAGAGTTGTGTAGTCAATTAACTTGTATTGTTCCATGTATTTTTCATGTGTTAGAGAAATTGAGATGTGACTCATGTTAGAAATCATGCTTAGGCAAATGCTGGTATTGTTGAGACCCACTGAGGTCATTTTTGCTATCGAGTTATATGTTAAATTGTAATTTCGTACTCAGTCATATACATTCACTGCATATTATATTTCAGTCCTTATTGTTATTTATTGATACAGCATATCATCATTTTGGTCTAGTTTCATGACATTGTGAGCCCGAGAGACTGGAGAGATTGATGTCTGAGGGAGGATGAGGGCCTGATTGTGAGATTATTGATCCTATGACACATGAGTTATCCGTGCGGATCCAGATATTGATATTATGGCACGTCAGTTGTCCGTGCAATACATGAGTTATCCGTGCGGATCCAGATATTGATACTATGGCACGTGAGTTGTCCGTGTGGATTCATGCCATAATTGGCTCATTATAGGGCTTGGGATGAAGGAGCCCCTCCGGAGTCTGCATACCCACACTGAGTGCAGGTACCTATTGAGTGCGAGCTCGAGTGCCGAGTGATTGGGAGGACTGAGTGATTGGGAGGACTGAGTGAATTGATACACTGAGAGTATGCATATGGTTATTAACTATGTTGTACTGCATTCGACCTGCACACTTGATATACAGGCATAAAAATGCATTTTTTTCTCATATTGTATGGTATCACGTCATTCAAGACTTCTCATGCACTTTGACATGTAGGCATAGAGGTGTACTTTTCCTCATGCCATCTGATAATGAAATATTTACATGTTGAAAAGTTTTGGAAAGAAAATCACGATTTTACAAATTTAATCATATTTGGTGCTTTCGGTAAAAGATTTGGATTTTCACTGTTATACTTGAAAAGTATGCCTATTTTCCGGAACTGCGAACGGGTTGAACATTATATCTCTCAGTTATTCATGTACCACTTTTATTATACTGTTATGAGCTATTGTTGGCTATTGGTGTTGGACTCTGACCCTTGTCCCAACTTGTCACTACTTTCAACATAAGGTTAGGTTTGTTACTTATTGAGTACATGAGGTCGGTTGTACTCATAATACACTTCTGCACCTTGTGTGCAGATGTTGGATGGTGATGTTGCTGTGCATGGCGGGAGATGGATCTAAAGATGTACCTGTATTCCGGACATAGCTGCCTCTCAACATTGGTAGCTTTAGAATTTTAATCTGTTCATGCATATTTCAGAAAAATGATGTACTTTATTTTATACCAGCTTTGTAAAATCTAAATCTTAGAAGCTCATGATTTGTACTACCTGTCCTTGGGAAATTCTTGTATAAAAGCAGTTGTATTATCATTTCTTTTCTTAATAATTCTCATTAAATTAGTTAGTTGTTAATTGGCTTACCTGACAGGTTGGATGAGGTGCCATCACGACTAGTTGGATTTTGGGTCGTGACACTTTCGCAACTCTCTTCAGCATTGACACTTCGCATCTCTACGAGAAGCCTAAATATGAAATGGACCAAGGGACTTTGTTAGTAGATGTTTCGACAATATTTGGATGAGGCCGAAGATGAAAATAGTATTTTAAAGTTAAATCTTATGTTAGGATATGAATCTCACTTGGAAAAGAAAGTTAAAGAATTAAGAGTGAAAATTATACCACTATATAAAATCATGTAAAGTTTATCAATATTTCAAATACATAATTTCAATATGTACACATACTGATGTCAAACTAATATTTAATTTGCAAATACTGAATATGAGTACTATTGTAATGACCCTACAGGTCATTTTGAGCTCTAGCACGTCGTTTGGCAGTTTGAGGTCTTGAGTAGCTTCACTTCAGATATTATGACTTGTGCGTGTGGTCGGAAATGAATTTCGGAAAGTTCAAAGTTGATTCGGATGGAAAATTCTAATTTTGGAAGCTTTGAGTTGGAAGAATTGACTAAGGTTTGACTTTTGAGTAGACAACCTCGGAATTGGGATATGAAGGTTCCAACATGTTTGTATGATGATTTCGGACTTGGACGTATGTTCGGGTTAGGTATCGGGTGGTCCGAGAGCATTTTGGCTATATTATGGAAGTTTGCCATTTTGAAGTTTAAGAACTTCATAAGTTTGATTTGAAGTGGACTTTGGTGTTATCGATGTCTGTTTAGGGTTCTGAGCCTTGGAATGGCTTCGCTATGTCATTTATGACTCATATGCGAAATTTGAAGTTATTCCAGATTGATTTGGTACGTTTCGGCACAAGATATGGAATTTTGAAATTCGAAATTTATAAGTTTATTAGAGGCGCGATTCGTAATTTCGACGTTCTTTGGCGTGATTTGAGGCCTCGACTAAGTTCATATTACATTTTGGGATGTGTTGGTATATTTGGTTAAGGTTTCGAGTGCCTCGAGTGGATTCCGGATGTTTAACGGAACAAATTTTGGACTAAGCAAATGCTGGAATTTCTCTATTGCTGGTGCAATCGCTTTTGCGAAAGCTTGATCGCGGAAGTGACCTCGCAGGTGCGAGGGACTGATCGGAAAAACGGATGGATATGGACTAGGCAGAGGTTGCAGGTGCGAAGCATTTTCTGCACGTGCTTGATCGCAAATGCGGAGGTAAAACACGCAGAAGTGGAAGATGGGCTGATGAAGAACGTCGCAGAAGAGGCAGCTTGTGCGCAGAAGCGCGTGTGCAGAGGCGCATTCCAGCATGCAGAAGTGGAAATGGCCCAAGTGAGGGAAGCTCGCAGAAGCGAGTTTTGACTACCATAAGCGAGGACGCTGATGTGGCAATTCTATCCGCAGATGCAGACTGGACAGAACACTTAAGGATCAAAAGTTGGTCATTTCGTCATTTTTGTTTGGGGTTTTGAGCTCGGCTTTTGGGTGACTTTTGAAGGATTTTTATCATGCAACACAAGATAAGTAATTTCTCACTTGTTGTGAGGTAAATGTATCGTTTATATATGAATTTAAGGAGAAAAATTTAGGAAAAGTTTGGTATTTTAATAGGAAACCTAGAATTTATAATTTTGGATTTTGACCACAATTTTGGAAATAGAATTAGGAATAAATTATATATTTGAGTTCGTAGTATAATGGGTAAAGTTTATCTCCGACATTTTTGGAATCCGAGCACGAGGGCCTGAGGGTTGATTTTATTAACTTTTCGAGAGGGGTTGGAAATTGTTATGAATTGATTTATTATGAGTATTAGGGTATATATTTATTGATTTACACATTGTTTGACTAGTTTTAGAGCAACATGCATCGGTTTGAGGTGTTAGAGTGGTGTTGGAGCCAGTTATGGAACTTCGGAGCGAGGTAAGCCTCTTGTCTAATCCTGTGAGGGGGAAACTACCCCTAGGTGATGTATTTGGTATGTACTACTTGTTGCGGGAGCTACGTACGTACGGGATGATGAGAGTCCATACGTAGCTAGATTCATGTTATGTCCGGGTAGACTTAGGTTCCCGCCATGCTATAATTGTACTATTTGAGTTGTCCCTTGCCTATTAAATTCCTTTATTTTATGCTACGAATTGAGACTAGACTTGCGTAGAGTTATAGACTTGCTATGGTAGAGATTTGATGGGCTTCATGATTAGCTGCGGAATAATTGTACTCCTCTTACGAATTTCTCCCACGCTATACGTTTTCATTGAAACATTTCTTTTAAATATTTATAACTCACACGTTTACTCGTGAGTGGGTCAAGGACCCATTAAATCTTCTTATTCTAATGGGATCGGGCCGTTTGCCTCGACAGAATTTTGTACCACATCCTCATAGGAGCGGGTCGTTTGCCTCTGCAGTATAATAGATGCATCTATGGTTCAGCAGTGCACACAGTATGATGGGATCGGGTCGTACGCCTCGGCATTTCTATAAAATATTCTTACGGAATCGAGCGTAATATTTGATAAGAAACCATTGTATCTGCGAGTTTTCCTGATTCGGATTGTGACAGCCTATCTGGTGAGGTCCATTATATATATGCTCCGGTTAAGGTGATAACTGCTAATTGAGAGCTTGAGTTTATTGTCGAGAAGAGGATTGTACCATGTATTTATATTTGTTTATTTCGTTTATTTACTCTGCCTCACGTCTGTTTCCTTTTTACTATACATGATTTATTGGACCACTATTAAGTGTCGATGTCGACCCTTCGTCACTACTTCTCCGGAGTTAGGCTAGATACTTACTGGGTACACGTTGATTTACATACTCATGCTGCACTTGCTGAACTTATTGTGCAGGTACATATATGTCTGGTGGTCTTTTGGGCGCAAAGGCGCGGCCATTATGGGAACTTTACCGTGAGCTGCATTCCATGTTACGATCTGCAGCATGCAGAGTCTCCATTAGAGTTATTTATATTCTCCTGTCTAATTTGTATTGCAAACAGATGTTGTATTTTATTATATTTCCTAGTTGATTCTCATGAACTTGTGACACCGGTTTTGAGGGGCTTCTTTTGGAAGTTTGGTATGGTAGTGCACGTAATTATTATCATTTTACCCTATAAATGTTATTTTATACTATTTAATTAATGAAAAATATGAGTTTAAAATACTAAAATGAGTAATTACGTTGATCAATCAGTGTTGGCTTGCCTGACTGCGGTGTTAGGCGCCATCACGGCGTTTAGTGGATTTTGGGTTGTGACAGCTTGGTATCAGAGCATTAGGTTCACTTAGGTATCACGAGTCATGAGCACGTCTAGTAGAGTCTTGCGGATCAGTACAGAGATGTTTGTACTTATCTTCGAGAGGCTACAGGGCTGTTAGGAGCACTTCCCTTCTTGATTTCCCCATCGTGCGATTTGATTCCTTTGGGGCTTATGCCTTTATTTTCTTCCTACTCAATCTCATGCGTTGTGAAGCGCTAGTTATAAATTGGACATCGAGGATTTGTAGTGGTACTACAGACGTGGTGCATGATGTTTTTCCCTGCGTATTCGGGTAGGCTATTATCATCGCCTTGCGGAAGGATGTTCTGTCGTTTTAGCTTAGTATCTGTATTTCGTATGGTTTTGAAGCTATGCACATATTGCTATAATGTTCATGTGTTATTATCACATAGTATTGGTGTAATGGTAGGGTGTTTGTCTATGTGTCGAGGCAGTGAATGACTCAAAAGGAGGATCTCTCACTGTGTGGTTTAGGGGTTCGACATTTAATTCCAATGGAGGAAAGGCTATCAGACTATGGATATTCAGGCCTTGGTTGATAGAGTAACGAGACTTGATATTTTCGAGCGTGGTGGAATTTTCATTTGTGATGTGGTGTCGTCGTCCTTGTTTGAACGCATTAAGGCTCGCCGATGTTATGGTTTTCTTCAATTTGCCTTCGGGGCAGGGTATTGTAAAGTGGTGCATGAGAAGCGATTGTCAGAGATGGCAGCGCATAGCGGTTTCGGAAATTGGATTGGTGTTTCTAATGTTGATGGATCGAGAAAGATGATCTTCTAGGAGTTTTAGTGTGGGTAGCAATTTATTAGTTCAGGTGCTACACGTATGGATTTTGATTTGAAGCAGCAATTGGGCAGCAAAGAATGAGGAAGGACATATGGGAGGTGTCTTGCGGTGGTTGAATTACTAGTAGGTCAAAGTATGAAGAGTAAACGTCGAGTAGTTTCTTAAAGGAGGTGGTTTAACTGAAGTGGGAGTGGCAGAGTAACATATGGATTCTATGGCAGGAAATCCATTTGCCTTGAGAAAGTTTAGGGCGATTTGGGAATCGTGATGGGAGGTGATTTGTTCTATGAATTTTATTTGGGATGTTGGCTATTGTACCGAGGAAGATTGAATATGGCAAGGAGGAGTTTGCTTGAAATGAAGAGGGGTGTGAAAACTTGATTATCGATTTGGATGCAACATGACTTCGAGTTTGGAATGTATTGCCGGACTTTCAGTTGATGTCAACGGGGAATGAACGGACTTGTACAGTCGGTGGACGAGAGTGGACTCAAGAGGGTTTACTGATTATGTAGTAGTTGTACCCAGTGCAACATCGTTGGAAGATGTCTGCATAGAATTCCACAGGTGGGTTATCTCCTATGATCAGGTTAGCAGTTGTGTGATGTTGATGAAGCTTCTTCGAAGAATTCTACTTGATACCCGGTAAGAGGTCGAGTATGTCATTGTGGATGATGATTCAGAATGTTCATGAAAATCTTAACAAAAGACTTCAAGAAATTTGGCGGGTTAACAGTGCGAGGTCATAGTAACTGAGAAGAAGGAATCGTTATGGGATCTACATTATGTGATGGTATCTTAAAACTAAGTGGTGGAGCCCACCATCTACGATTGGATCGCGTCTGCTTGTGCGGTTTCTGGTTATTGGTGTATTGGTGGGTAGTTTATGGCTAATAAAAGAAAACATTAGGGGTAATTCGAGCAAAGAACTTTTTGAGTGTGTGCTACATTTCGCCTTATCGTTCCACGTGCAGTTTTTGGAAAAACTTAGAGTTTATGCTTCTTGTGGATATGATGTACAAGGAAAAGAATTCAGCCGGTTGCTTCTTTGAGGGGGTGTTCAGGTGCTAGCAGAGCATTGGATTTTGGTTATATTCGGAGCCGGTTCAGAGTGGGTGACTCTTAACAACAGTCCGAGCGGGTTCAATAATTTAAGTGTAGTGCCTAAGGATTTTGGGTCCGTTTTATGGTTAAGGATCGAGTTTTGCAGTGGATTATAAAAGGGGCTTGGAGTGTTCTATGTTATCATCGAGTATGCAGTACAGTATTAGAGGAAAGGGAGAAATAACTTCGGATTCGCGGAAGGTCTTGCAGAATGAGTGCCAGTTGGAGATGCTATTGTGCGCTTGAGGAGGGTATGAGATGATTCATGAGCATTAAGACGATAAGGTCTTGTGATGCGGGTCACTCGGGATGAGTTCATATTTAGTTCGTTATGTTTTTTAATGGAGATATTTTTATTTCTAAGGCAAGTCAAGAGTAAATTGGAAGAGGTTGGGTCGGTTAGTAATGGTTGAATCAGCATGATTGTGGTAATGATCAGTTCCCCCAGCGTGTGAAGTTATACATGTGGTTGGTGGTTGTATGTGCGGGCTTGACAACCACCATAATTTGATTGGTTTGGGAGATATTTGATTCAAATGGCCTTGTTATGTGTAAATGGATCCCGGAAGAGTTATGGCGATTTAGTCCACAACTAGAGGTTTGTATTTTTTGCAGTTATGGAAATTGGAGTTTGAGGATCAAGGTTACGATTCAATTTTATGAGAATGTCCCGAGCTCGAAAGAGCGGGGGAAAGGATCTAGAAGTTTATAGTTAGATGACATTTTATTTAGTGTCACCTGAGAATGGTGTCCTGTGTAAGAGGCTTTGTGTATTAAATTGCAGACTCTTGGTTGGCTTTACAGAAATTAGTACAGTTGGTGGTATAGAGGGGGAGACTTTGCTACCTTGTGATAAAGGTCGTGGGGGCGTATCCCACGGGGAAATTTGTATAGGTGTGACATGTTATCCACTTGATTGTTAAGGATTGAAACCAATTATGGAGATTCTGGTAATGTCGCTAATGTGAGAGTTTATGCCTAAACAATGCTCTATTCGGTTGGTTGTGAACTGTGGAAGTATGTTCTAGATGGGACGACTGCTCGTGTTTGTCATGAATAAGCCATTGTGGATCCTTGAATGGTTGTTGGCCCAATATGGTATGATCAGAATCAGCTTGAGGTCCGTTGGTAGGTCTAAAGTGAATGTGCTCTACATCAGGTCGGATGTGTTCATTCAGCATAGCATTGCTTACGGAGGAATCTTTAAGCATTGGATGTTATTCCCGTCGTCAGCTATTCCATGTAATACTCTATTGTGCCACATGGGTTATGAGACGTCTTGATTATTCGCACATGTGTTGTGATTCTGTATAGCTTGTGGTGTTATATGAGCAAGATGACTCTCGAGATGCATGTCATTTATCGCACTTTAGTTGTGCTTGGGTTTTGTAGCGTATGGCGTTATCCATCTCCCCAGGGTTGTATTTTTGCACTTGGCGTGCTTGTGGTCGATATTCGATATTTTGTAGGTATAAGCATTTTGGCTTGATGGGTATTCCCTTATTTATTGTTATGTGTGGATCGAGTGGTACGCTGCCACGGGTATGTTGTTTGGATTAAGTTGCACGCCGCAACGGTATCATGTTTGGATCAGGTTGCACGCCGCAACGGTACCATGTGTGGATCGGGTTGCATGCCGTAACGGTGAGATGTTGAGTACGGTTCCATTTACTTATTTCTATGTATTTATTTTTCCCACTTTCTGAGAAGGGTTCATAGCGTCTGTCCGACAATTTTATTCCTTACGCAGGCTGGGAAGTTCCTTTCTATAGTTCGTTTTTCCTTATGTATCATATTCGAGTTGTAGCTCGTTGGCGTCGTATGAAATCTTGGACAGTGTTTAAGGTGACTTATTGCCTGGGCAGCTTGTACTGGGTGAGACGATATTATTAGGCCTGAAATTAGTGCTATCAGATCTATATAAAGTATATTAAAGAGTAAATATCGTTATTCAGCTCAGAATGAGGTAATGGTCCTTTCCAGGGGGAGAAACTCCATGATTTGTTGATTCGGCAGGTGGTAATGAGTTTCTATGCATCTCTTCCGTCGTAGCAGTATTGTGAGAGTTGGATCAGGCTTATACGTGTTATAAGGTGTATTGCGGGCACCGGGTTCATGGAATTACAGCTATTGTGGTTGGAGGATGTTATTGTTATCAACCAATTTATGTGGTGCATAGTGTGCTTTCAGCGGAGGAGCATAATCATGCTGAGCACATTGTCTGGTAATTGATGCAGTGTTCGTATGTTAGAATCGATCTCGTGGAAAATTCTGAATGTTGGAATTTGGTTCTAAAGCTTGTTAGCTAAGGTTATAGGGAGGATCTTCAGTCTTGCTCAAGTTAATGTGCTCAAATGGGTGGTGGCAGCACGGGTAGGTACACGAGGTGTTAAAGAGTGATTTTGGACAACTTCAGATCGGTTCTTGGCACGTTCGCGAACGAACGTATTTGTAAGTGGGGAGAATGTAATGACCCGATCGGTCGTTTTGATCTCTAGCATGTCGTTCGGTAGTTTGAGATTTTGAGTAGCTTCACTTTAGTTATTATGACTTGTGCGTGTGGTCTGAATTGAATTTCGGGAAGCTCAGAGTTGATTCAGATGGAAAATTCTAATTTCAGAAGCTTTGAGTTGGAGGAATTGACTAAGGTTTGACTTTTGAGTAAACGACCTCGGAATCGGGATTTGAAGGTTCCAACAGGTTTGTATGATGATTTCAGATGTGGACGTATGTTCGAATTGAATATCGGGTGGTCCGTGAGCATTTCGGCTCCTATTATGGAAGGTTGGCATTTTTGAAAGTTTAAGAACTTCATAAGTTTGATTTGAAGTGGACTTTGGTGTTATCGATGTCCATTTGGGGTTCTGAGCCTTGGAATGGCTTCAATATGTCATTTATGACTCATGTGCAAAATTTGAATTTATTCCGAATTCTTTTGGTACGTTTCGACACTAGATATAGAATTTGGAAATTTGAAATTTTTAAGTTGATTCGAGGCACGATTCATAATTTCGACATTGTTTGGCATGATTTGAGGCCTTGAGTAAGTTCGTATTGTATTTTGGGACGTGTTGGTATATTTGGTTAAGGTCCCGAGGGCCTCGGGTGGATTCCGAATAGTTAACTGATCAATATTTGGATTAAGGAAATGCTGGAATTTCTCTGTTGCTGGTGCGATCGCTTCTGCGGAAGCTTGATCGCATAAGCAACCTCGTTGAAGCGAGGGATTGATCGTAGAAGCAGCTGGATAGTGATTGGTCATAGGTCTCAGGTGCAAAGCATTTTTCGCACCTGCGTGATCGCAATGTCGGAGGTAAAACACGCAGAAGCGGAAGCTGGGGTAATGGGGAAGGCCGCAGAGGCGACAGCTTGTGCGCAAAAGTGCATGCGCAGAGGCGCATTCCAGCACACAAAAGTGGAAATGGCCCAGGTGAGGGATGTTCACAGAAGCGAGTTCTGACTGGCAAAAGCGAGGCCGCCGATGCCACAATTCTATCCGCATATGCAAACTGGACAGAACACTTAAGGATCAAAAGTTGGTCATTTCGTTATTTTCGTTTGGGGTTTTGGAGCTCTGTTTTTGGGAAAATTATGAGGGGTTTTCATCATGCAACACAAAGTAATTTCCCATTTGTTGTGAGCTAAATGTATGGTTTATATATGGATTTAAGGAGGCAAATTTAGGAAAATTGTGGTATTTTGGTAGGAAACCTAGAATTTATAATTTTTGCTTTTGACCACGATTTTGGAAATAGAATTAGGAATAAATTATATATTTGAGTTCGTAGTGTTATGGGTAAAGTTTATCTTCGAAATTTTTGAAATCTGGACACATGGGCCTGAGGGTTGATTTTATTAACTTTTCTAGCGGAGTTGAGAATTGTTATGAATTGATTTATTATGAGTATTAGGGTATATTTTTATTGGTTTGCACATTGTTTGACTAGTTTTGGAGCGACGAGCATTAGTTTGAGGTGTTAGAGTGGTGTTGGAGCCGGTTATGGAATTTTAGAGTGAGGTAAGTCTCATGTCTAACCCTGTGAGGGGGAAACTACCCGTAGGTGATATATTTGATATGTACTACTTGTTGCGAGAGCTACGTACCTATGAGGTGATGAGAGTCTGTACGTAGCTAGATTCATGTTATATCTGGGCAGACTTAGGTTCCCTCCATGCTATAACTGTACTATTTGAGTTGTCCCTTGCCTATTAAATTCCTTTATTTTACGTTACGACTTGAGACTAGACTTGCGTAGAGTGATAGACTTGCTATGGTAGAGATTTGACGGGCTTCATGATTAGCCACATAATAATTGTACTCCTCTTATGAATTTCTCTTGCACTATGCGTTTTCATTGAAACGTATCTCTTAAAACTTTATAACTCACACGTTTACTCGTGAGTGGGGTAAAGGACCCGTTAAAGCTTCTTATTCTAATGGGATCGGGCCATTCGCCTTGGTAGGAGTTTTTACCACACTCTCATGTGAGCGGGCCGTTCGCCTCGACAGTATAATAGATGTATCTATGGTTGGTGTCGTTCGACCCTCGGCAGTGCACACATTATGATGGGATCGGGTCGTACACCTTGGAATTTCTATAAAAACAATCTTACGAAATCGTGCGTAATTTGTTACAAGAAATCAGTGTATCTGCAAGTTTTCCTGATTTAGATTGTGACGACCTATCTGGTGATGTCCATTATATATATATGCTCCGGTTGAGAAGGTAACTACTAATTGAGAGCTTGATTTTATTGTCGAGAGGAGGATTGTAGCACGTATTTATACTTGTTTATTTCGTTCATTTACTCTGCCTCACATCTGTTTACTTCTTACCCTACATGATTTATTGGACCACTAGTAAGTGTCGGTGTCGACTCCTCGTCACTACTTCTCTGGGGTTAGGCTAGATACTTACTGGGTACGCGTTAATTTACGTACTCATGTTACACTTATTGTGTAGGTACATATTGTCTGGTGGTCTTTTGGGCACAAAGGCGCGACCATTGCATGGACTTTACCGTGGGCTGCATTCCATGTTACAATCCGCAACATGCAGAGTCTCCATCAGAGTTATTTATATTCTCCTGTCTAATTTGTATTCCAGACAGATGTTGTATTTTATTATATTTTCTAGTTGATGCTCATGCACTTGTGACACCGGGTTTTGAGGGTTTCTTCTGGATATTTGGTATGGTAGTGCACATAATTATTATCATTTTATTCATACTATTTAATTAATGAAAATTGTGATTTCAAAATACTAAAATAAGTATTTAAGTTGATCAATCACCGTTGACTTGTCTTACGGTGGTGTTAGGTACCATCGCGACCTTTAGTAGATTTTGGATCGTGACAACTATTAATTTGTGATCAAAAGAATGCTGAAGCAATATTATAGGGCATGCATCACTCTAGCCATAATTTTATGAATCGAAGTCTAATATTTATTAAATATAGTTATCATTGTAACTTTTGGTTTTTATGTCTTGGAAGTTAGTAACATTTCGGCAAAAGAATAGAGTTTACTCAAGACATTGTAGAAGTTTCCAAATTGTGCGCAAATGCTTTAAAGATTAAAGCACTTGAAAAGAAAACAGAAACATCTCTAAAATATATGAAGTAAATTTCATGGATGGTCATTTAGCTTTGGATTCACCACCTGAAAGTCACTTTTTTTTAAAATTTTATTACACAAAAATCATTTCACTATACGCTAGTTATCACAATAGTCATTTTGACAAAATTTTTACTTTCACCTGAAAAGTCTATTATGACCTTGACATTATAATTCCTCTCATTTATGTATACCTTATATATTATATATTATATAATATATTTTTACCTAGGTATTTTAGTTAGAATTAAAATAACTTTAAATTATTTTTTTTATTATTTTAAAAATATATTCATACATTTAATTTTTTCATGGCACTGAATTTGTTTAATCATATTCAGATATAAACATATTTTAATATATATATATATATATATATATATATATATATTATAATTTTTATAAAAATTTAAGACTCACATTAACCTTTGGCTTTAGATCCCGCATGTACTTGAGCCACCCTTGCGTGCAGCTGGCAAAGACACGCCGTTACTTAAAAAAATTGATTTCTGGTAGCTAGCCAACATTTTGACGCTGCAATGTCTCATGGAAACTTAGCGATTTTGTAATCATGCTGTGCGTTTATGTTAGGTCATTGGAAGCTACTATTTGCAAATGTCATGAATTAGTATATCGAACATGAGACATATCAAATGGTTCTGATCTTTCGTTGGTTTTCTTTGTGTGACATTCAATTAGCTTTTTTATGTGTGTTATTTCAAATCAGTAATGATAGAAATTAAGGGTCCACCAAATAATATACCATCAGTTCCCACAGTAAGTAACAATAAGTAAAAAACAAATAATATTTACATGAAAATCTCCCAGCTCACCCTGGTAGGACTTCAACTTCACTAACTAAGCAAACTTTAGATTACAACCTATTGCAATCTAGGAATTAAACTTTTAATCCCTCACCTCTTATATAACGACTCGACCGGTCGTTTCAAGTAACTGCATTCAGTTCAGTAGCTTGAGGTCATGAGTAGTTTTATATGGTGTATTATAACTCGCGTGTATCATCAGTATTGGTTTTCAAATACCTCGGGATTGATTTGGAAGAATGATTCTCAACTTCGAAACTTTAAGTTGGAAGAGTTGACCAAGTTTAACTTTTGCGTATTTGACCTCAGATCGGATTTTTGATATTCTGTTAGGTCTAGATGATAATTGTAGACGTGGACATATGCCGGGATTTGTATTTAGATATTTCTAGAAGGTTTCAGCATTATTTGGCGAAAGTTAGAAATTTAAAGGTTTGGAATGTTCATAAGTTTGACTGAAAGTTGACTTTGATGATATCGTGTTTATATTGTTGTTCCGGGAGTTGGAATAGGTTTGTTATGTCATTTGGAACTTGTGTGCAAAATTTGAGGTCATTCCGAGTTATTTTATATGGTTCAGCACGAGTTTTGGAAAATGAAAGTTCAAAAGTTCATTAAGTTTGATTTAAGGTGTGATTCGTGATTTTGATATTGTTATGTGTGATTTGAGGTCTCGAGTAGGTCCATATTATATTTTGGGACTTATTGGTATGTTCGGACGGGGTCCCGAGGGGCTCGGGTGAGTTTCGGGATGGTTTCGGATCATTAGAGATTGGCTTGGAGTTTATAACCACCCGACTTGTCATTTTAAGAATCTATGCCCCATTCAGCTACATAAGGTCTCGAGCAGCTTGATAATATATATTATAACCCGCGTGTATTGTTGAGTTTGGTTTTCAGAAGATTCGGAATTTAATTTAAAGAACAATTCTCATTTTTGAAGCTTACACGGAAAGAGTTGACCGGATAGTTAACTTTTGAGCAAACAACCCCGGAATGGAATTTTGATGATTTCAATAGCTTCGTATGATAAATTTGGACTTAGGAGCGTGTCCGGAAAACTTTTTGGAAGTCCGCAGTGAAATTTTGCTTGAAATGGCGAAAGTTGAATTTTTGGGAAGTTTGACCGGGGAGTTAACTTTTTGATATCAGAGTCGAAATCCAGTTCTGAAAATTTTCATAGATCCATTATGTTAGTTATGACTTGTGTGCAAAATTTGAGGTCAATCGGAATTGATTGGATACGTTTTGGCGCAAAATATAGAAGTTGGAAGATTTGAAAATGCATAATTCGATTCGATGTGCAATTCGTAATTTCGGCATTGTTTGGCATGGTTTGAAGCTTTAACTAAGTTCATATTATATTTTGGGGCATGATATATTTGGTTAAGGTCCCGAGGGCCTCGGGTGGATTTCGGAAGGTTAACGGAATGGATTACGGACAAAAGGAGCTACAATAATTTTTCTGCTGCAGAAGTTGTTTTTGGACAGCAACTGGTGCAATCACAGAAAGTTGTAGCCTTTTGATTCTAGTTTCCAGAAAGTTAAACAATTCATCATTTGGATATTTGCACATAAAGTTATGGTCGACTGAATAAAGGCTGGTAAAGCAGTTTCGACAAAACTTTCTGATGCATGGAGCTGATTTTAGAAGCTTATATCTCAAAAGTTTTAAGGAATCTGAATATTATCAAAACATAAAAGTTGTAGACCTTTGATTCTAGTTTCCATAATGATAAACCATTCATCATTCGGATATGTGTGCAAAAAGTTATGATCGATTGACTGAAGCTGGTATTGCAGTTTTTGGCTACAGTAGTGTGCATCGCCAGAAATTTATGTTGCACGCGGCTGACTTTGGGAGCTTATATCTCGCAATCTATGAAGAGTTGGGCGATGAGCAAAACATGAAAGTTATAGCCCTTTTTATCTAGTTCGCAGAACTTTAAACCGTTTGGAAGTTGGAGTTGGGTACAAGAAGTTATGATTGATATACTACAGGTTATCGAGGAAGAGTTTGATATTTTCAACATAAGCATGTAATGGTCCAAAGGTCCATTTTTAGTTCTAAAGATCGAAATTCGATTTTGAGACTTCCATTATTTTGATAATGAATTATAGGAGTGATCTGGAAAGTTTGGTCTAATTTCATCAAGTCGCGATTGTGTTTTTAGCGTGAAACATGAATTAATTGTTTAACGAGCGAAATTGTTATCGCATTGAGCAAATGAGCTCCACGGAGCTTTCGATTAAACGACTAGGTTCGTATTATTATTTGTGACTCATAGGAATAAGAATCGTTGAATTCCGAGTTTGTATGATGGAGTTAGAGTCTTTTTAGTGAAAACAAATAAGTGATGGTGCAAGCAAATTCTTGTGTGGACTTTTAGTGACAAAAATAGACTTTTAGTGACGGAAAATGGACTTTTAGTGACGGATGAGCAGAAACTTAAGGACCAAAAATGGTCATTTCCTTCATTTTGGTTTTGGATTTTCGGAGCACGGTTCTTGGGCGATTTTTGAGGATTTCGTCAAGACTTCAACTTGGGTAAGTGTCATATATCCAAAAGTGATTATACTTCATAAATCCATGATCATATTCATCATTTATTTCGGATTTAAATGGAAGAAATCAAGATTTTTGTAAAACTTTTCAAGAACGAAAATTTTAGATTTGGAGATCGAGTTGTTATCAGAATTTGATAAAATTGATATGGGTGGACTTGTAATTAAATGAGTTGTCGGATTTTGTGAGATTCATCAAATTCCGAAACATGGGCCCCACATGCGATTTTTGAGTTAAATTTCGGATTTTATTGAAAAATTAGTATTTTTATATGAAATTAATTCCTATAATTAGTATTCACTGAATTGAATTAATTTGGTTAGATTTGAGCTGTCCGGAGGTCAATTTAAGCAAGAAGGCAATTTTAAAATATTGGCCTAGCTTCAAAAATGTAAGTATCTTGCCTAATCTTGAGTGGGGGAATTACCTCTTAGGCATTGAGTCTTATGTGGAAATTGTGTAATTGAAATTATATACACGAGGTGACGAGTACGTACTTGGTTTATATGTGCATAATATATCGGTTGAAATTCGTAGACGGCCTTAAGTATTAAATTGAAAAAATTGTTGTAACTTATTAAATCACTTATTTATCATGCCTCATTCCTTGTTTGCTGAGGTTGTTTTTATATGATAATTTGGTGTCATTGCCACTTGACTTTTATGTGAACTCTGTGTTTGTTTGAGTTGCCATGTTTATAGAAAACACTTTCATTATTGATTTTTACCTACAGAAAATTTAAATGGAAAAATTTAGTTAATAAAATGAATAAATCTATTTATTTCTTGAAGTTGTGATTTAAAAGAGGTGTTGTTCCTTGATGAATTACTTTTTAGTTCACATTGTTGAAAATTTGGAATTGAATTATAAAGGCCGTGAAGCATATTGAGGCAAAGTGCCAAATTGTGAAATATAACATTTTATTAAGATCGGCTCCTTATTGTGGAAAAATAATGTATTGTTGATTTCTGTGGAAAGTTGTAATATTTGAGCACTTGATGTGTAATTTGTGATATGTTGTGATATTTGAGCACTTGATGTGCAATTTGTGATATGTTGTAATATTTGAGCACTTGATATGTAATTTGTGATATGTGATCACTTGATGCACAAGTTTTATTGTGCTGTGATATTTGGGAACTTGAGGTGCGATTTGTGAAATATTGTGATATTGATATGCATGCGGTGATATAAGGTCAGGGCGTTAAAACACATGTGGTGAGATAAGGATGGCTTGAAATGCGGGGCTAGTAGGGGAACTACTAGAAGTCATGCGGTGTGATAAGGGTGGCTAAAACGCGGGATGCTATTTCGAGAAAAATAATTTCTTAAAAAAAATAAAATGTGAAGGCTCCCGCGGTGATATAAGGAAATGAGATATTGTGAATTTATTTATGATTTGAGACTACGAGGCGGTGCCTCGGTAGTGCCCTGTTTATATTTCTTTATTTATGTTCTTGTCTTGGGTGATTTTGTTTCATTTAATATGTAAATTCTTGTCTTCTTCCGTGATGTACTAGCTGACTTTATTATTAGGTGTTTTGTGCTCCTAGTTGTATTGTGTTGGCTTTGGCGTTTTAGCACGAGACTCTAAAGAAGTATATTTTTGGTTTTTTCTTACTGATTTTCGATGATTGAGTTGATTTAAATAAAATAAATTATTATTATGTTTTAATTTAAATAGTTTTACATCCAAGTCAGTAGTTTATCTGATGCTTTAATTTAAGTATAATGTTATTTTCTTCACCCAAATAATTTTGAAAATAAATTCATTTCTTTGTTGATTTCTTACTTGATTTAAAAATTATAAACTCACTTTAATGGAAATAAATTGAATCATGTGGATCTTATATACATTGATATTATTGGCACGTGACTTATCTGTGCAATTGTGATAAAAATATGTGTATGAGGTGTCGTGGAAATATGGAAGTGGAATGAGACCCGTATGTTTATGATTTTGAAATGAGGTATCACAAGGTGACTTGTAACGACCCGGCCACCTATTTTGAGAGTAATAGCCCCGATCCTCTATTTAATGTTTCTCCCATATCTATTTCTGCTATTGTGACTTGCCGGGAGGTTTTGTTTTGGTTTTTGGAGTGTTTTGGGACATTTAGTCCCTAAATGGAGGTTTAAACGTTAGGATTTGGATAGTAGTCAGAACTGTGTGAAGACGACTCCGGAATGGAAATCTGT
Organism: Nicotiana otophora; assembly: GCA_000715115.1. NCBI lineage: Eukaryota > Viridiplantae > Streptophyta > Magnoliopsida > Solanales > Solanaceae > Nicotiana > Nicotiana otophora. Next base: position 22,779 of record AWOL01S0008907.1, read on the forward strand.
CGGTTCTGTTAGCTCCGTTAGATGATTTTGGACTTAGGGGCGTGTCCGGATTATGTTTTGGAGGTCCGTAGCTTATTAAATGGCAAAAACTTGAATTTTTGGAGATTTTGACTGGTAGTGGACTTTTTGATATCGGGGTCGGATTTCGATTTCGGAAATTGGAGTAGGTCCGTAGTGTTGAATATGACTTGTGTGCAAAATTTGAGGTCAATCGGACGTGGTTTGGTTGGTTTCGGCATCGATCGTCGAATTTGGAAGTTTCAAGTTTCTTTAAGTTTGAATTGGAGGGTGATTCGTTATTTTAGCATTGTTTGATGTGATTTGAGGGATCGACTAAGTTCGTACGGTATTTTAGGACTTGTTGGTATATTTGGTTGAGGTCCCGGGGGCCTCGGGTGTGTTTCGAATGCTCAACGGATCATTTTGGACTTTGGAAAGATTGAAGATTTTTCTTGATTTTTTGTTGCAGAAGTTTGTTCTTCGCGTTCGCGAAGAAGAGCTCGTTTTCGCGAAGGTGTGGCCAGTGGAAGTATTGCAAACGCGAAGAGTAGGACGCGTTCGCATAGAGAAAAAATGGAACAGCTGGGACCCCAAGGATTTGTTCTACGCGTTCGAGTAGAGGAGAATGCCTTCGCGAAGTGTCTGGCAGGTGAAGTTACGTGTTCGCGAGAGGACTCTCACATTCGCGAAAGAGTAATTTCTATCAGTGGATTTTTGTTTTATGCGAACGCGAGGAGATGGCCGCGTTCGCAAAGAAGGTTTTCCTGGGCAATACTTAAACATTCCAAAAAACAGGGGCTTTGCCAGTTTATCAAAAACTTGAGTTTGGAGCTCGGATTTGGACAAGATTTTGAGGGATTTTCAGAGATATCGATTGGGTAATGATTTTACACTATATTTTGGTTATATTCCACTAATCTATTATTAATTTTCTTTTTAATTTCGGATTTTGGGGTTGAAATTGGGAGAAAAATGGAAGAACTTCTTTAACAAAGATTTCGAGTTTTGAAAGGGGATTTGTGATTGGAATTGAGTAATTTTTATATGGTTAGACTCGTGAGAGAATGGGTGTTCATATTTTATAACTTTTATCCGATTCGGAGACGTGGGCCCCATGGGCAATGTTTGAGTTAATTTCGGAAGTTTTGTTAAAGTGTTGATTTCATTAATTAGATGAGTCTATTATGGTTGTATTTATGATATGTAATTGCTTTTGGCTAGATTTGGGCTATTCGGAGCCGGATAATCATAGGAAAGGCATTGTGACCGATTGATTGAGCTTGGCTCGAGGTAAGTGGCTTGCCTAACTTTGTGTGGGGGAAAACCCCCTTAAGATTTGAAACTATTGTGATATGTGAGCGCCGTGTACGTGAGGTGACGAGTACGTACACATGCTAGTTGTGGAAAAAACCCGATTTTCTTTCTGAGGAGCAACCTGTTTCCTTTTATTTTGAATTATACCATTTTAATTAGTATTAATCTATTTTCATTCTTAATTGAGTTATTCCAATATATGTAGCTATCCTGTTTAGTCTAATACAACATGCCTACATGTCTTAACTGCTTATGTGAACTCTGTGCAGCATGCTTAGTGAATTTCCTGCTTCTTTCTTGACTGGTACTTAGTCTAAATCGTCAGATTTCGTGACGTAGTTGTATTTCTATTGTTTGCGTTGCATATTTACTTCGGAACTACGGAACGGTATTTCGGGAGATCCCCTTGTACTGCATATTTACTTTGGGACTATGGAACAGTATTTTGGGAGATCCCCATGTACTGCATATTTACTTTGGGGCTACGGAACGGTATTCCAGGAGATATCTCTCTACTGCATATTTATTTTGGGACTACGGAACGGTATTCCGGGAGATCCCCCTCTAATGCATATTTACTTTGGGATTATGGAACGGTATTCCGGGAGATCCCCCTGTCTTGCCCGTTTAGGTTTTCAAGAAGTATACATGGGCAGGGAAATTCCTAGCTAGGTTCTTCGTCTCAGTGCTCTCTCGGCGGCCAGCTCGTCAAAGTACCAAACCCTAGCTTTCTACCCTGAACATTGGGTATCTTCTTATGGCCCTTTGGAGGCAAGTGAGAGCACTAGATACACAGGATTGTCCATGTTTTTTACCTTAGCTCTACTTAAACTTCTTCTCAATTTTTTCTTTTTACAATTGTTTGCTTCCAAAGGCTTATGCGGGACAACAATTCCATTCATCATCATAAAAGAGGAATGAAGATTCCCGGTTGGGTTCTTGGATTGGGAGGCCTTGCCGCATGCTTCGTTTCCATTATCGCAATTATTGTCATAATTTCTTCCTTCACCATCAGAAAGATGGACAAATACGAGAGAAGAGGAAATGGAGGCCAAACATATAGTAAGGTACCAAAACGGTTGTCACTTGCGGCATAAGAATTTGGTTCAGCTTCACGGAACGGTATTCCGGGAGATCCCCCAGCACATTTACGTTTGTGACTACGAGACGGTATCTCGGGAGATCCCGTGTTGTATTTCTGTGTATTGAACTGTTACCTTCTATAAATCATTTCTTGTTAAATTTCAGTCTTTATTTTATTACGATATTTCATTTTTGCCTTGCTTTATTATCATATTCCAGTAGGGCCCGGACCTGACCTCGTCACTACTCTACCGAGGTTAGGCTTGGCACTTACTGGGTACCGATTATAGTGTACTCATTCTACTCTTCTGCACATATTTTGTGTGCAGATCCAGGTACTTCTTATCAGCCCCGCTACTAGCTGAGAGTGATTGCTGTTGTACGGAGACTTCAAGGTATATCTGCCATGTCCGCAGACCTCAGAGTCCCCCTCTATTCCCTCCTATGTCATTTACCTTCCTTACTTCTATTATTAGACTCTGGTGTATACAGATACTAGTTTCCTTCTATAGCTTGTGACTTACGATATTTCGGGTTTTGGAATCACTATGTATTTTGGACAGATATATGTTTAATTTATGTTTTTATTTCATTATTCCGCAAATGTTAGGCTTACCTAGTCATAGAAACTAGGTGCCGTCATAACGTCATACGGAGGGGAAATTGGGTCGTGACATGACTTTTATTTGAAAGAATTATATTCAAAATATTATTTCAAAGAATTATATTCGAAAGGTATTTATTCGAAAGAATTATATGTGAAAGATTTATATTTGAAGGACATGTTTAATTTGTTGTACTTGTGTTCCTTATTTGTCTGAGCAATAATTATGATGTTCTTGTTACCTTGCTATTATATCACTGGTTGATTTTATTGTTATCATTGCTAGTTATTTTCCAGTACTATTGTATACTGCTATATTGCACAGGTTATTTGACTAGTGAGTGTCTTGACTGTACCTTGTCACTACTCCACGAGGTTAGTCTTGATACTTACTGGGTACCGACTGTGGTGTACTCATACTACACTTCTGCACATTTTTGTGCAGAGCCAGGAATTGGAGAGATCGGACTCGGGCAGAGTTAGTGTGTTGATAGCAAGGATTCAAGGTAGAGCTGTTTGGTCATCGCAGTCCCTTGGAGTCTTTCCATTTTATTGTACTGTCAACTCTTATTCGAACAATATTGTATATTCGATGTTTGTGATTCTTTGCATGTATTTAGTTAGAGTTCATGACTCTGTATTACCAGTCTTGGGAAGGTGTTATAATTATTTCCACTGTTGGTTTCGAGACGTGTATTAAATTATATGTTTTAAAAAAAGGTTTGAATTGTAATTATAATTGGCTTACCTAATCTTAGACACTAAGTGCCATCACGACGTCTATGGTGGGATTTTGGGTCGTGACAGAGTTACTGGTTTCTGTTGTTTGCTGATGTCTCTGTTGTTCTTCGCAATCGCAAAGAAGTGGTCACGATCACATAGTGATTCATGGGACTGGGGTATTTTCTTCATCGCGTTCGCGACAGGTTGTCCACATTCGCGTAGAGTTGGGGAAAGTCTTTTCACGCTCGTGCTTGTGGAATCATGTCACGACCCCAATTTTCCTCAGTAGGATATCGTGACATCACCGAGTCTCTAAGACTAGGTCAGCCTAAACAACATGCAGAAATAATAAATAGAAGCTTAGAATTTCAAAATTCCAACAATATCGTAAATAAACTGTAAACCCAATACGTACAATTCTCAAAATCTGGTGAGATATGAGTCACAAGCTCTAAATAAAGTACCGAACAATCCTATACATCACTGTCTATAAAAATATAAAGAAACAAGAAAGAACATGGTAGAAGGGGACTCCGAGGCATGCGAACAAGTGTAGCTTGAAGTCTCCAAACGAAGCAACTTAGTGCGCTAATACCGGGACTGATAAGAGGTACCTGGATCAGCATAAAAACATGTGCAGAACCGTAGTACGAGTACACCACAATGGTGCCCAGTAAGTGCTAAGCCTAACGTCGGTAGAGTAGTGATGAGGTCAGGTCAATGCCCTATTGGATATAATAAGAAACAAGACAGAATATATAATGATATAATGGAAATTACAAGGAAGTGAAACAATAAAGAATTGAAGGGAAGATAACAACACGGAATCAAGGTAGCTAATACAACACGAAAGGAAAACAAGGATTTTCCATGTTAAGGAAAACAACAACCAAACAAAATTCAGCAAATAGAGAAAGATCAACAGGGGCACTCCCGATGTACCGCCTTGTAGTCCCAAATGATAAAAATAAATCACAGTCTTTTCTTATATCACCGCGGGGGCCTTTATATTTAGGTTTGAAAATCATTTTTCCCGAAATAGCACTCGGCGTTTTATCCCACCTTATCTCACTGCATGCGTTTCAACACCCAGACCATATACCACCGCATGCATATCAATAGTAATAATGACGCGGCAGAAACTTCGTGCAACTAGTAATAACGATATTGCAGAAACCTCGTGAAAACAACCAAACAATCCTCTCAAGAATAACACAAATACCAAAATATAAAAACTCAATAAAATGATGTTTCATAACTTACATTGCCTCAATAAAAACCACGGCCTTTGCAACTCAACACCAAACTCAACAGCAAGATATTTCAAGGATAGAAAATTTTAAGTAAAGAATCCCACAGTTAAATAATGAATACGAAATTAAGAAAGTAAGTAATTCAACTAAACAGGTAGTACAAGTTTCTAATAAGAGATAAGACAAGTAGACTTGTTAAATTAAACTAAACATGGTGACTATAACATAATAAAGTAACTCAATGAAAGCATGAAAAGGAAACTACGAAGCTAAAACCGGAATCTCAACATTTAGCCCATATTCGCACTTGTCACCTTGCGTACACGACATACACATATCACAATTATCACAACAATACCAAATCCTAAGAGAAATTTCCCACACACAATATTAGACAAGTCAGTTACGTCAAACCATGCTAAATCAATCAACTAGAAGATATTTTCCTCGATTTTCCAACTCCAAATGGCTCGAATCTATCAAAAACAATTTCATACTATAAATATAAATATAAACAACTAATTTAAGTAATAAAATTAAGATCTTAGCAAAGAATTGAAAAATCGCCCCAAACAGTTGACCCGATCCCGCATCTTGGAACCCGACCAAAATTATAAAAATCGAACACCCATTCGATATCGATTCCAACCATACAAGAATTATTCAAATCCGACCTCATTTCACCTTTCAAAACTCAAAAACTTAGTATAAGAACTTCCACACTTTTTCCCCAATTATTTCCAATCCAAATCTTTAATTACATGATCAAATCAATGATAGATTAGTGGAAATTAATCAAAATCGAGTTAAAAACTCTTACCCCAACAATCCCTCTGAACATCCCTCGAGTGTTTTCCTCAAACCGAGCTCTCTAAGTCCAAATTATGAAATATGAAATAAACCCTCGATTTTGAACTTAAGTTTGATGCTCAGCGATTCCTTCTTCGCGAACGCGGAAATTGCCGCGCGTTAGCGAAACACAAAATGCTACTGCCCAGTTTTCTGTCACGACCCAAAAATCTACCTAGTCGTGATGACACCTAACCCAACCCGTCAGGTAAGCCCGTTAACAACTATCCAATTTAAATGAGATTTATTAAGAAAAGAAATGAAAATACAACTGCTTTTATACAAGAATTTTCCAAGGACTGGTAGTACAAATCATGAGCTTCTAAGATTAGAGTTTACAAAGGTGGTATTAAATAAATACATCATCTATTCGAAATATACATAAACAGATTTTTATAAATCTAAGGTTACCATGAAACGAGGCAGCTACAACCGGAACGCATGTACTTCTTCAAATCCAGCTCCCTTTGATCACAATAACATCAACATCCAATATTTGCACGCAAGGTGCAGAAGTGTAGTATGAGTACAACCGACCCTATGTACTCAATAAGTAACAAACCTAACAATACGTTAAAAGTAGTGACGAGCTGGAACACAGATCGGGATCCAACACCAATACCCAACAACAGTTCATAACAACATAATGGATGTAATAAAAGAAGTAGCTCAGAGATCAAATGCTCAACTCGTTCACAGTTCTAGAAAAATAGGCCTACTTTTCAAGTATATCAGTGAAAATCCAAATCCTTTACGGAAATCACCAAATTTATGAGTAAGTTTGAAAACTGTGATTTTTTCCAAAAACTTTTCAACAACAGATAAGATGTTTCATTATCAAATGGCATGAGGAAAATACATCTATATGCCTACATGTCAATATGCATGTGAAATCATGAATGACACCAAAATCGGAGTGGAAGAAAGAAATGCATCTATATGCATGCATCTCAAGTATGCATGTCAAATGCAATGTATCTCAGTGATGAACTCATGTACTCACTCTTTCAGAGTACTCGATCTCACTATCTCACACTTTCCACTCATCATGCTCAATCACTCGACGCGCTCAGTCGCTCAGTACTGTATATGGCCAATTCGGCCCAAGGAAGATCCATCCCAAATTATATATATATATATATATATATATATATATCAGCTGACAGTCAGTCACTCAGTAGTGTATAAGGCCAATCCAGCCCGGGGAAGATACATCCCCAAATATAAATGCTTCGGGCAAGATCCATCCCTCAATGTAATCATTGCGCTCACTGGGGGTGTGTACAGACTCCGGAGGGGTTCCTTGAGCCCAAGCGCCATAATAAACTAGATCCAGGCATAAATTAATATAAAATGTTGCGGCGTGCAACCCTATCCCATAATAGCACTCACAAACAGGCCCTCGGACTCACTCAGTCATCAATCTCTTCAGTCTCTCAAACTCACAATGCCATGAAACTAGCCCAAAAAGGATGATATAATGTGTCAATATATAGCAACAGAGACTGAGATATGATATGAAATGAATGAACATGACTGAGTATGAAATTGCAATGTAAGCAAATAACTCAACAACAGAAATGATATCAGTGGGTCCCAACAGAATAAGCATGTAGCCTAGACCTGGTTTCTAACATGGATCATAGCCCAATTGATGTAGAACGTAGAGATTTCATAGTTACAGATAAGATCGGGTAACTACACAGTATCACGGAAATAACGGAGTCACAATTCACACGGTGCATGCCCACACGTCTGTCACCTAGCATGTGTGTCACCTCAACACCAAACACATAACACTTAATTCGGGATTTCATACCCTCAGCACCGAGTTTAGAAGTGTTACTTACCTCTAACAAGACAAATCCAATACCGAGCAAGCCAAGCGATGCTCCAAAAATGCCATCCCGCACGTACCGACCTCCGAACGGCTCAAAACTAGCCAAAAGCAACTCAGATACGTCAATTAATGCCAAAGGAAACAAACCCCGTCGATAAAGGTCAAATATTTAATCCAAAACCCAAAATCAACCCAAAAGTCCAACCCAGGCCCGTGCCTCGGAACTCGACGAAACTTACAAAATCCGACAACCCATTCAATTACGATTCGAATCATACTAGTTTCACTCAAATCCGACTCCGAATCGACATTCAAAACTCAAAAACTCACTCTTCGAAGCTTTGGGCTAAAATCCCCAATTTTCTCTTTAAACTCATAATCCAATTACCAAAAATAAAGATAAAATCATGAAATATACTCAAAATCGAGTGTAGAACACTTACCCCAATCCTTGTGATGAAATTTGCCTCCAAAATCGCCTCAATCCTAATCTCACAAATCAAAATATGATTAAAGAAACCAAAACCCAAATATATAGCTTATGCCCAGCATTTTCTCTTTTGCGAAAAAAGGGCTGCTTCTGCGGCATCGCTTTTGCGACAAAATTTCCCCTTCTGCAGAAAACACTGGAGTTCAGCTCTTCCACAACTGCGCAATAGGCACCGCTGCTGCATAAGCGCAGGTGCGAGACAAGACATGCTTCTGTGCACTCAACCGCTTCTACGATCACAGCTTCCGCTTCTGCACACACACAGGTGCGTTTATTCCTCTCCATCTGCGACGATCCCCGGCCGAGCTTCTTTTGCTTCCACGACCAACTGTCCGCATTTGCGGACTCTCTTCTGTGTTCATTCTTCCGCACATGTGGAAACACCAGAACCAGCAGCCTTAGCCAAATGCAACATGCGACGAAATGGTCCAAACCTTGTCCGAAACTCACCCATGCCCCTCGGGACCCTGTCCAAACATACCAGTAAGACCCATAACATAACCCGGATCTACTTGTGGCCTCAAATCACACATAACAACATTGAAATGATGAATCGTACCTCAAATCAAACTTAAATGAACGTTGAACTTTCAACTTCTAAAACTCGCGCCGAAACATATCAAATCAACTCGGAATGAACTCAAATTTTGCACACAAGCCCCAAATGACATAACGAAATTATTCCAATTTTCGGATCCACAATCCAAATGCGATATAATAAAAGCCAGCTCCCGGTCAAACTTAAGAACTTTCCAAACCTTCAAATTTCCAACTTTCGCCAATTAGAGTCGAATCCTTTTAGAAATATCCAAATGCAAATCCGGGCATACGCCCAAGTCTAAAATCACCACCCGGACCTAACGGAGCCCTCAAAACTTTCTTCCGGGGTCAAATTTTAAAAAGTAAAACTTGGTCAACCCTTCCAACTTAAAGCTTAAATCATGAAATTCATTCTTCCAAATCGATTCTGAATAAACTGAAAACCAATACCGATGATTCACATAAATCATAATACATCATACTGAGCTACTGATGCCCTCAAACTACCGAGCGAAGTGCAAATGCTCGAAACGGCTGATTGGATCACTACATATTCCTCTTACGCAAATGTGAGGACCCACTCGCAATCGTGATGACCAAATGATCCCAGGCTTCGCTAACGTGAAGCCTCACTTGTGAATGCATAGACCAACCGTGAGGTCCCCCCCCCCAGCCTGCCTCTCTTCTTCACAAACGCGTGGCCTTCTTCACAAACGCGTGGCGTTCTTCACGAACGTGAAGAACAAACCTCACATGCCTCCCAGGTATCCTTCGCGAACGTGAGACCTCTATCACGAGCGCGATGAAAGAAACCAGACATCAGAAAATTCAGCAGCTTCAACAATTCTTCAAAGTTTCGAAATGCACCGAACATGGTCTAAATCACACCCGAGCCCCCCGGGACCTCAACTAAGCATACCAAAAAGTCCTAAAACATCATACGAATACGCTCAAAGTGTCAAATTACATCAAACAATACTAGAATCATGAATCACGAATCGATTCAAGCCTAAAAACTGATGAACTTCCAAATTTTGAAACCAATGCTGATTCATACTAAAATAACTCCGATTGATGCTAAATTTTGTACATAAGTCATAAATGACATTACGGACCTAATCCAACTTTCGGAATTGAAATCCAACCCCGGTATCAAAAAGTCCACCCCCGGTCAAACTTTCTAAAAATCTTCCAACTTTTGCCAATTTACTCTGAAGCGACCTACGGACCTCCAAATCAACATCCAGACATGTTCCTAGGACCAAACCCACCCTACGGAGCTATTGTAACCATCAAAACTCCATTCCAGAGTCATCTTCCCACAAGTCAAACTACGGTCAATTCCTATGACTTAAACTTCCAACTTAGGGACTATGTGTCCCATATCACTCTGAAACTCTCCCGACCCGACACCAAGCACCCCGCAAGTCACGTAACCACAAAATAACATAGAGGAAGCATAATTTAGGGGATCAGGGGCTAATATACTCAGAACGACCGGTCGAGTCGTTACAAATCGTGGTCGCGTAGTGTTGAGTTGGGAGCTGGAGCTGGAGGCCTTCTTCATCGCGTTCGTGTAGAGAGAGCTGTATTCACGAAGTTCATTGTAAGCGGTGTGTCACGTTCACATGAAATGTGCCGCGAACGCGTAGAGTAATCTGATGGTAGAGGAGTTTGTACTTCGCGATCGTGATGCTGGATCCGCGATCACGATGAGTTTACCTAGGTATTGTTTATAAGGTACTCTGTTTCGAAGATTTTGGTCATTTTATCAGATTTTAAGCTATGGAGCTCTAATTGGCTGAGATTGTTTTGGCAATTTTCACCACATGGATTGGGGTAAGTATTGTTTTACTCAGTTTTGATTATATTTCATAAATCTATCTTCGCTTTTGGCATTTGGATATGAATTTTAAAGAGAAATGGAGAGGGGTTGTCTAAACATTTCTAGAGTGAAAGTTTTAGTTTTGAATATCAATTCGGAGCCTGATTTGAGTAAATTAGTATGGTTGGACTCGTATTCGAATGACTTTCTAGAATTTGTGAGTTTTATCGGGTTATGAGGTGCGATCTCATATTTGACTTTTTGGTTGACTTTGAATATTTGATTAAAGATTCGACCTTTATTACGTTAACAAGAACATAATATTTGACTGTGGAGAAGGTATATCTAATCCATCTGATCCATTTTTCACCAAATCCCATCTGCCTTAAAATTGAAATGAGATACTGCCAATTGATTTTGTCAAAGGCCTTCTCTATATCAATCTTAAAGAGCACGCCATATTCACCATTTTTTTGCCTCCAATCCAAGACTTCATTAGCAATTAGTGCAGCATCTGTAATCCGCCTGCCTTTAATAAAAGCATTCTGGTTGCCAAGAGACCAACTTCCCAATCACCTTTTTAAGTCTCTCGGTCAGCACTTTTGCTACTATCTTGTAGACACTACTAGTAAGACTAATAGGCCTGAAATCTTTGAGTTCAATTGCTCCTTTTATTTTGGGGATGAGAGCAATAAAAGAGGCACTAAATGACTTAACCATGTGACAATTTCTATGGAAGTGGTTGAAAGTCCCCTTGACATCCAATTTTATAGTATCCCAACATCGTTGATAAAAAACCAATGAAAAACCATCAGGGCGAGGGCTTTTGTCAGGTGCACAAGAGTTGATAGCATCTAGAACTTCCTCCTCTTCAAAAGCAACTTCCATGGTATCCTTCTCCTCATTGTTCAAACAACCCAAGCCTTGAAAAGTACAACTGGGTCTCCGGGTTTCATTCTCAGAATATAGATCTTGATAAAAATCAAATATCACCCTTTTAATCTATTCCTTTTCTTCAATAATATCCTCTTCCACTTTAAGTCTGTCAATGCAGTTATACCTCCTGTGAGAACTGGCTACCTTTTGAAAGTATTTTGTATTTTTGTCACCCTTTTTCAACCACAAGCATCTTGACTTTTGTCTCCATGATATTTCTTTAACCTTGGCTAATTGTTGTAATTCCATTTTTTGCTGAAGGATTTTATTTGTTTTAGCTTGAGTCTGTAGTCTTCCTTCAGTTTCTTATTCCATTAATGATAGTTCTTCCATAGCTTTGTTGGTTATGGTGCTAATTTTACCATATGACTCCCTGTTCCAGATTTCTAAATCCTTCTTTAGAAGTTTCAGCTCTTGGGATATTACAAATTTAGGGGAGCCATTTACCACATAACTCGCCACCATTCTTTGATCATATCACAAAACCCTTCATGTTGTAGCCACATATTTTCGAATTTAAAATAAAAAGGTTCAGAAGTCCAATCTTCACTTTCCAAGGCAATATGCCTATGATCAGAAACAACTCTATGAAGGGCTAGTTGTTTAACTGAAACAAAGAGATCATTCCATTCAAAATAAATCAAAAACCTATCAATTCTTGATGCTTGTAATGAATAATCAGCCCTAGCCCAAATGTAAAAAGCTTCATGTAAAGGAAGATCCACCAAGCCCATGTCTTGAATGAAGTCGAAAAACTTTTTCATAGCCCTTGAACTTCTTATATAATTAAACCTCTCATTCTCAAAATGACATATATTAAATCTCCCCCAATAATCCAACTATCATTCAATAAACTCCTTACAGTAGCTAGTTCTTCCCATAATTCAATCCTCTCCCAGTTAGTATGAGGAACATATACTCGTCTGAAGCATAATCTGAGATCAATCTGAACCCCTTCAAGCATTGTAGAGATAGAATACTTCCCTTGCAAAGAGTCAATGCAATTCCACTGTCTTTTATCCCATAGAATTATTATCCCTCCTCTGTTGCCACTAGCCTTTAACTCAGCCCACTCGACCTATATCGAGTCCCAAATCTGCCTAGCTATAGCCACAAAATAAGTTTCAGTCTTGGCTTCTTGCAAACACAAAATGTCAGGTTTCCACTTTTGAATAAGTGCCTTAATAGTGCTTTGCTTGATCTCGTCATTAAGCCCCCTTATATTCCAGCTAATAATATTTGCTCTCATTCTGAAAAAGCTTTGGGAAACCTGCCAATATTACTGAAGCCTGATAGTGCAAAGGCTGCTGATGTGCGGCCGCACAATTTGGATTGTGGCCGCAGAACTTGGAATGTGCGGACCGCACAAATATTTTGCGGTCAGCACAATGGGGGATCAGATTTTGTACTATATGAACGAGGGTTTCATCTCATAATTTATTTTTAGACTTTGGGAGCTCAGTTTGTGGAGAGTTTTCATGAGATTTTCAAGAAATTCATCGGGATAAGTGATTCTAACTCGGATTTTCTTAATATACACGAATATATCATTATTTGAATCATTTAATAAGTATTTTGAGATGGAAATTTGGGGAAAATTGGTGAAATTTGTTAAATTGAATTTTTTAGATTTGAATGTCGATACAGAGTCGTATTTGAGTGAAACTAGTATGGTTGAACTTGTAATTGAACGGGTTATGAGTTTCATCTGATTCCGAGACGTGGGCACTACTGCCAACTTTTCGAGTGGAGTTGGAAATTTTTATAAATTGTTAAATTGTAAGCATTGGAGTATATTTTGATTAATTTGCACGTTGTTTGACTAGTTTCGAATCGTTTGGCTTGGAATTGATGAGATAAGAAGGTGTTCAAAGGTTGATACACGTGGGATGGAATTTTCGTAGTATTGTTTAGCTTGCTCGGCATTGGACTCGGCTTGTTCGAGGTAAGTAACGCTTCTAATCTTGGAGATGAGGGTATGAACCCTGATTATACGTGTTATGTGTTTAGTGTTGAGGTGACGCACATGCTAGGTGACGGGCATGTGGGCGTGCACCGTGTGAACTGTGACTCTATTATTTCTGTGGTACTATGTAGTTATCGAGCTGTGATTCATGTTAGAAACCATGTCTAGACTATACATACTTATCCTGTTGGGACCCACTGAGGTCGTTACTGTTATTGAGTTATTTGTTAACATTGAAATTTCATACTCAATCATGTTCATTCCTTGCATACCATATCTCAGTCTCTGTTGTTATTTATTGATACATCATATCCTCATTTTGGGCTAGTTTCATGACATTGTGAGCCTAAGAGACTGGAGAGATTGATGACCTAGTGAGGCCAAGGGCCTGATTTTGAGATATTGATACTATAGCACATGAAATGTGCGTGCAACACATGAGTTGTCCGTACAGATACAGATATTGATACTATAGCACATGAGTTTTCCGTACAGCACGTGAGTTGTCCCTGCGGATCCAGATATTGATACTATAACACGTGAGTTGTCTGTGCAGCACATGAGTTATCCGTGCGGATCCAGATATTGATACTATAGCATATGAGTTGTCCGTATGGATTATAGCGCTTGGGCTGAAGGAGACCCTCTGGAGTATGCACCCCCTCCCCCAGTGCGAGTGCCGAGTGATTGGGAGGACTGACTGGATTGATACTCGGAGAGTATGTATATGGTTGTTCACTATGTTGCGTTGCATTGACATGCAGACTTGACATACAGTCATAGAGATGCATTTTTCTCATGCTATAAGATATTGCATCATTCATGACTTCACATGCATATTGACATGTAGGCATAGAGATGTGCTTTTCCTCATGCCATTTGATAATGAAACATTTAACTGTTAAATAATTTTGGAAGGAAAAATCACGATTATGCAAACTTACTCATATTTTGGTTCTTTCGGTAAAAGATTTGGGTTTCACTGATATGCTTGAAAACCATACCTATTTTCTGGAATTGTGAACGAGCTGAACATTATATTTCTGAGTTATTTCCTGTACCACTTTTTATTATGTTGTTCTGAGTAGTTGTTGGCTATTGGTGTTGGGCCTTCACTTGTGTACCCGCTCGTCACTACTTGCAACCTAAGGTTAGGTTTTTTACGTATTGAGTACATGGGGTCGGTTGTACTCATACTACACTTCTGCACCTTGCGTGCAGAGTTTGGATGTTTGTGTTGCTATACATGGTGGGAGCTAGATTCGAAGATGTACCTGCATTCCAGTCATTGCTGCCTCTTGTTCATGGTAGCTTTAGAATTTTTAGTCTATTCATGTATATTTTAATAGATGACATATTTTTATTTCACACCAGTTTTGTAAATTCTAATCTTAGAAGCTCATGATTTGTACTACCAATCCTTGTGTATTAGAGTCGGTTAAATATTAATTGAATTGGATAATTGTAAATTGGCTTACCTAATGGGTTGTGTTAGGTGCTATCACGTGTAGTTGGATTTTGGATCATGACAAGGTGGTATCAGAACTCTAGGTTCATAGGTTCTACAAGTCATAAGCAAGTGTCTAGTAGAGTATTGTGGATCAGTATGATGATGTCCATACTTATCTTCGTGAGGCTACAGGGCATTTAGGATAATTTTCCATCTTTCTTTCCTTATCGAGTGGAATTGATTCATCTTGAAACATAATTCTTGGAATTCCTTCCACGCATTTGTGTGCACATGTGAGCTCTCGGTATCAGCTGTGCTTTGCCAACTTGCAATTCCATGAACGAGGTTCGAAATGTGTATTCTGTATTTTGGTGATGGGATAATCTGGAGGACTTGAGGCCAGGTTTAGACCGCAGCTTAGGCTCGGTAGCTTCAATTGTAACCTGTACATTTGGACTCATATGTCCGATAGTGTCCCTATGAGTAGAACTTGTGGCTCGATGCCCGATCGAATGGCTATATGATAAGTATGATGTGACTGCGGGATGCGTTATGATGGTTTAAATGTGACGAGATGTGTTTCCTTGGAATGCAAAGAGGTCCATTGGGTGCTTGATTTTCGTTTGATGTGACATCTGGTCTCGAATTGTGAGTATGTTGAAGGATCGGTCATGCAGTTTAATTGTGGAGCGAATTAGATTTTCATGTTGTGGTGATGAGTTCAAACTCATAAAGATTAAGTTATTGCATAGTAGTTGTGGATGCAAAAGGGTATAGAGAGATATCAGTTTGAGGCTAAGCAAGCGAATTATCACCTAAGGGGTAATTTACGGATGTGTGATCCTTCAATATTGTGTGGAGAATTTCTTTTCTACCAGCATGTTCTATGTGTTGAGATTTGAACTTGAAATGGTCAAGGAAGTCGACATGACTGTCACGAAAATGAAGGCGAGCTTAACAGATGAATTGAGGTACTATATAAGTTGCGTAGCATGAGCTTGTGAAGAATTTAGTTAAATCTCACTGCAGTATCATGGCAGTAATACAATATGGGTATTGTGAGTGTTTTGTTCTATGGCTTTGAGCCAAGTGGGGGAGTCTGGCATTGATGATTTGATTGCGCAGTTATGTGTTGTACTGATTTCGGTTTGAGGAGTACTTGTGAATCAGATATGACTTGCAAAGGTTGAGATCGGGAATGACTCGAGTAGAGGAATTTCTTTGTGACGATCCGACCAGTCATTTTGAGTATTTACACTTTGCTCGGTTGTTTGAGAGCATGAGTAGCTCCGTATGATGTATTATGACTTGAAAGAATATGGGTTATTCGAAAGAATATGGGCAGTAATACAATATGGGTTTCAGTTTTTAGGTTATTCGAAATTGATTTGAAAGAATGATTCTCAACTAGAAGATTTAAATTTGAAAGAGTTGACCAAGTTTGACTTTTGTGCATTTGAACCCGGAATGGAGTTTGATGGTTCCGTTAGCTCCGTTGCATTATTTTAGACATAGGAGCGCGTCTGGATTGTGATTTGGAGGTCCGTAGTGGAGTTTGGCCTGAAATGGCGAAAGTTGGATATTTGGAAAGTTTGACCGGGAGTGGACTTTTTGATATCAGATTCGGATTGTGATTCCGAGAATTGGAATAGCTTCGTTATGTTATTTGGAACTTGTGTGCAAAGTTTTAGGTCAATCGGACATGATATGATAGGTTTCGACATCGGTTGGGGAAGTTTGAAGTTTCAAAGTTCATTGATTTTGATTTGAGGTGCAATTCGTCGTTTTTATGTTGTTACGTGTGATTTGAGGCATCGAGTAGGTCCGTATTATGTTATGGGACTTGTTGGTATGTTTGGACGGGGTCCCGAGGGGATCATGCATGTTTTGGATTGATTTCGGGTCATTTTCTTCAAAGTTGCTATTGTTGGTTATGGTGTGACCGCACATGCGGCTGGATTGCGAAGGTTGCAGAAGTGATGACGGGGTCGCAAGAGCGAAAAATATTGTTGGGAGCAGGGTTCCGCAGAAGCGGAGATTGTTTCGCATCTGCGAAGGCGCAAATACGGTGAGTTGAGTGCAGAAGCAGTTGTCAGCATAGAAGCGATATTTGGGCGCGCACCTGCGAGTGCGCAAATGCGGGTATTTACCGCAGGTGCGAATGCAGGCCTCCAGTGCTTCTCCACAGAAGGGTGATTTTTGGTCGCAAAAGTGATGCCACAAAAGCATCTAGTGTGTCGCAGGTGTGAAAGTGCTGGGCAAAATGATAAATACAAGGGTTCATAATTTTGGCTTCGTTTTTACATTTCCAAGCTCAGATTGAGGCGATTGTTCAAGCAAATGTCACCATATGAATTGGGGTAAGTGTTCTCTACTCGGTTTGTGTTATATTTCATGAATCTACCTTCATTTTGGTAATTGGATTGTGAATTTAAAGAGGAAATTGGGGGTTTTGGCCTAAAGTTTCATAATATGAATTTTTGAGTTTTGAACATCGAATTGGAGTCGGATTTGAGTGAAACTAGTATGGTTGGACTCGTAATTGAATGGGTTGTTGGATTTTGTAAATTTTGTCAGATTTCGAAGTGTGGGCCTGGGTTGGATGTTTTGTCGATTTTGGGCTTTCGATTCAAGATTTGACCTTTTTCGATCGGGCTCAGTCCCTTTAGCATTGTTTGATGTACTTGAGTTGTTTTTGGTTAGTTTCAAGCCGTTCATACGTCGAAATACGTGGGATGGCATCGTTGGAGAACCGCTTGGCTTACTCGACATTCGTATTGGCTTGTTTGGGGTAAGTAACTCTTCTAATCATGGAGTTGAAGGTATGAAACCCTGAAATATGTGTTATGTGATTTGTGTTGAAGTGACGCACATGCTAGGTGACGGGCGTGTGGGTGTGCACCATGTGAATTGGGACTCTGTTGTTTCCATGGCACCGTATAATGGTCCTACTTTGTTGATGTCTATGTTTTCACCATGTGATAAAATAATTGAGCTGTTAATCTTGCTAGATACCCTGTTTAGGATTTATGAGGATACCGCTAGGACCCATAGTGGTCGTTTCTTGTTATTATTTCACTGTTTTCAGTGATATTTTGTACTCAGTCATATTCATGAATTCATATCATATCTCAATCTCAATTATTTATTGATACATCATATCATTATTGTCGGGCTAGTTTCATAGCATTATGATCCCGTGAGTGAGACTGGAGAGATTGATGACTAAGCGAGTCCGGGGGCTATTTGTGAGGATGTTGTCACTATGGCACGTGAGTTGTCCATGCAGTACGTGAGTTGCCCGTGCGATTCCAGATGTTCATATTATAGTACGTGCGTTGTCCGTGTAGTACATAAGTTGTCTGTGCGATTCTAGATATTGATATTATGGCACGTGAATTGTCCGTGCAACACGTGAGTTGTCCGTGCGGTTATAGCACTTGGGCTGAAAGGACCCTCTCCGGAGTTAGCACACCCCAGTGAGCGCAGTCGACTATAAATAGGGATCGGGCTGCACGCCGCAGCTGGTAATGTACAACGCTGAGTGATTAAGTGTACGAGCATAGTGAGAGAGAATGCGAGACAATGAGATTGAGTATTCTAAGAGTGTAAGTACATGAGCTCATCATCGAGATGCATTGTATTTGACATGCATACTTGAGATACATGCATAGAGGTGCATTTCTTTCTGCTACCTAGTTTTGGGGACATTTATGATTTTTTTGTATCTTGACATGTAGGCATACATGAGTACTTTCCTCATACTATCAGTAAATGAAACATCTTACTATTTGTTGAAAGAAGTTTTGGGAAAAATCACAGTTTTCAAAACATCTTACTCGTATATTGGCTTTTCGGTAAAAGATTTGGATGTTCACTGAGATACTTGAAAAGAAATGCCTATTTTTTTGGAACTGTGAACGAACAGAGCTTTTTATTTTTGAGATACTCTTTTGTTACTTATATTATGTTGTTATGAACTGTTGTGGAATATTGGTGTTTAGACCTGACCCTTTATGTTACATCATCACTACTTTCAATCTAAGGTTAGGTTTGTTACTTATTGAGTACATGAGGTCGGTTGTACTCATACTACACTTCTGCACCTTGCATGTAGATGTTGGCTATTGATGTTGTTGTGATCGATGGGAGATAGATTGAAGATATACATGCGTCCCAGTTGTAGCTGCCTCTGGTTCGTGGTAGCTTTAGGTCTGTAAAATTCTGTTTATGTACTTTTCAAATAAACGATGTATTTATTTAATTTCAGCTTTGTAAGTTCTATTCTTAGAAGCTCATGATTTGTACTACCAGTTCTTGGGGGAAATGTATTAGTTTCATATAATTTATTTTAATTAATTGCCTTATTAAATTTTATTGGAATTGGATAGTTGATGATTGGATTACCTAGCGGGTTAGGTTAGGTGCCATCACGACCAGGTGGATTTTAGGTCGTGACAAGGTAGTATCAGAGCTCTAGGTTCATAGGTTCTACAAGTTATGAGCAAGTGTCTAGTAGAGTCTTGCGGATCGGTATGATGACATCCATACCTATCTTTGAGAGGCTACAGGACATTTAGGATATACTTCCCGTCTTTCATTCCTTATCGTGTGACATTGATTCGGCTTGAAGCGTAACTCTTTGAATTCTTTCCAAGCATTTGTAAGCGCATGTGAGCGCTCGGTATCGGTTGTGTGCTGGCGTCTTGTGATTCCATGATGTGACTGTGAGATGTGTTCAGATTGTTTGAATGTGGCGAGAAGATTTTATTTGAGATGTAGCAAGGACTATTGGGTGTTTGATTTCTATCTTGATTTGGTGTATGGCCTCGAGTTATGGGTGTGTTGAGGGATATCTCATGTTGTTTAGTTGTGGAGTGAAGTAGATTCTCATGTCTTGTTGATGAGTTTAGAATCGAGAAGATTAAGTGATTGCTTAGTAGTTGTGGCTGTGAAAGGGTATAAAGAAATGTCAGCTTGAGGCTAAGCAGGTGGGTTATAACCTGCGAGGTAATCTACGGGTGTTTGGTTTTTATAACGTTGTGGGGGGGCTTCCTTTTCTACGGGTGGAGTATATTTGTGCGATTTGAGTTTGGATCGGTTATAACAGCTGACCTGACTATCACGAGGATGAATGAGATATTTACAGATGATTTGAGGTATTATATGGTTTGTGTTACATGAGTTTACGAAGGATTTAGTTGAATTTCAGTACGGGGTTCTGGCAGCAATAGAGTATTGGAATCGTGATATTATATACTATTTTATTCTATGGTTTTGAGCCAAGTGGGGCAGTCTGCAATAGACGAATTGATTGCATGATTATGTGTTATATTTGTTTCGGTTTGAGGTATACTGGTGAATCAGTTATGTCTGCAGGGGTTGAGATTGAGGATGAATCGAGTAAGGGGGTTTTTGGATATGGGTTGTATTACTCTACGGGTATATGGGAATCATTGAATGATTTAGTAGTTATTCGTGAAAGGTGTAGTGTGCATGGAGTAGGAATTTTCTTGGTCGCATTAAGGTGGGGTTACATCTTTGGGTGTCGTCGTGCCAATGGGGCACCAGTCATTTTACCCGTTTTGGGCGGTGCAATTGAGATTTGAGTAAAGTGAATGACTTTCGAGAATGGTTCTAATGGATTCAAGAATTATATGTAGAAATTGCAAATTTTGGATTGGTATATGGCTAGGATCT
Organism: Nicotiana otophora; assembly: GCA_000715115.1. Lineage (NCBI taxonomy): Eukaryota > Viridiplantae > Streptophyta > Magnoliopsida > Solanales > Solanaceae > Nicotiana > Nicotiana otophora. The sequence continues at coordinate 43,352 of AWOL01S0008907.1, forward strand.
GATATTTGCATGGGATGGTGTCGAGACTTGTGGCATTGATATATCATTGTGGATTATGCATTTCAGTATCAAGAAAGTGAGAGAAACAGTTTTAGGTTCACATAAGGTCTCTTGAGAGTGGGTATCTCGGTTGTGGTGCTTTGGGGTGCTTAAGAGGGACGTCAGCGGCTTATGGGCCTTAGGCATGATGGTTTTATAATAGGGTCTCTTGTGTGGTGAGTTTTGGTTAAGGATCATGGTATTATGGTGAGGAGAACTATCAATTTGAAGGTAATTCGGAAAAAACTCGGAGAGTTAGGACAACTTGGTAGTAGGTTGGATCAGCACAGTGATGGATATAATCAGTTCTTTGGGTACTTATGATGTGGCTAGTCTCCATAGGTGTTTTGTGGCAATGCTCTTGGGTTTTGGCGACCTGCGTGGCTGGGTTGAATTAGAGAGATTCGGTTCTAATAGCTTGGTTTTGTGCAAATGGGTTTCGAAGAGTTCTCAATGGTTTTTACCACGGTTCGAGGAGTATATTTCCTACCGGCGTGAGGAATATGTGACGTATGAGGATATTCTCTAGGATGAGATCAAATGAAAGGTTTCTGACTGATCGAGTATGTATTCTGCTTGTGACTCAGAGTTGGTTATGAGATTCTTGTACTCTTCACGTGATGGCATAGTAGATGCGGTGTGTTGTGTGGGATTGTGATTTGCATGTGCAAGGTCGTAGTTCAGTTTTGAAGGGAAGGACATAGATTCGTAAGGAGCATGGATGGTTTCAGATGACTAGGTAACTGATATTACTAATCGGTATGTCTTGATGAAAGTATACATCTCAGAAGAGGCAATGTGTTTTGATTTATGGATACTTCATTGGTATTGCGGCACTCTCTTGGTTGATTAACTGCTGATATTAAAATTTTGCTTTGTGGCACGGAAGAATTATAGAAGTATTCCTCGTGGGATGATCGTGTATGGGAGATATGTTAGACATTCGGGCAGTGGAGTTAGGATCAAATATGGTGATTCATGTGTTCTATGGATTTGGAGATTAGGAGTTGTCAGGAGATTAGGAGATTAGGAGTTGTGGACTATGAAGTTGTGGCTGAAGCTAGCCAGATGATAGTATGTGTTATGATGCAGTCATTGTGGACTTTTGGAGGTTATTTATCTATCTGTGGATGACTAGAGCTGATTTGGGGGTCCATTAGTAGGCAATTAGGATGTGTATTCTACACCGAGCCTGGTTGGTTGGCTCCATATTGCTATTATTGAGGGATGTGCCATTCGGTTGTTGTTGACCTTATTTGTGTTCTGATATGATCTATGAGTTACTCTTCTATGCTACGAAGAGTTGTGATTCGTTAGTTATATGCACATGTGGTGCAGTTCTATTGGGGCTTTATAGCGGAATTTGAGCGAGACGAATATTGGGTATTGCTTGGTTGATGGAGTATATTTATGTTCTTTCGAGTTTTGTGTGACATTGTATCATTTGCTTCTATGTGGCTATGGTAATTCACTTTGAGTACTTGATGTCGAATTGACATGGTTATTGTTTTTTAGCAGGTTGTCTTGAGGTATTTTATATGGACCAGTATTTCGATAGGGTAGCACATTGCAGTAGATTTATGTTGAGATATGATCCCTCTTGTTAGATTCGTGTGTTTTGATTCTAGGGTATGTGATAGGTTCTTAGCATTGCGTTGTGGTGGTACTTGTTGAGCTTGCGGGACGGTTCTCCCGTCTGAATCAGTTTTCCAAGATTTGAGTATATTTGGAAGGTTGCTTATTGGTTCACGTATTCCACGGGTTATGGAGTCAGATTGTATTGATGTGGCATGTCAATAGAGTGGTCATGTTGGATGAGATGATATCATTGGACCTAGAATGGATACTATCGGAATTGATTATAGCATGTTTGGAAGGATAATAACGAAAGTCGACTTAGAATTTGTTATAGTTCATGTCGAATAAGAGGGAATTCCATGACTGGTTGATCTGATGAATGGTTTTGAGTTCTGCGTGTTTCTTTCATCATCGGCAGTGTACGAAGGTTTTAGAACAAGATTTTGTTTGATATGAGGTTTATTACCGGTATTGGGTTATTTTGAGCAACTACTGTGATTTGAAATTATCGCTATGAGTATTTGAGTTATGTGGTACATCATTTGATTACGTCTTGGGTTATGGTAAAGGCTTGATACAGCTTGTTCAGACTTATACAATGTGTAGATGCGAGATTTCGATCTTATAGAAATTCCGGATGTTGAAAATTGGATTCTAAGGTTTATGGGCTAGATTGAATTAAGAAACTATAGCTATGTTGCATTGTCGGGCCTATATGGGATAGGGTGATGTGAGATCACCCCCGGGTATATGCATGGTAAGGTTACACGGCGATTTGATGGCTATTGGAACAACTCTTGGCACGTTCGAGGACGAACGTATGTTTAAGTGGGGGAGGATGTAACGACCTGACTTGTCGTTTTGAGCATTTACACTTCGCTCTGTTGTTTGAGGGCATGAGTAGCTTCGTATGATGTGTTATGACTTATGTGAATCATCGGTTTCGGTTTTGAGGTTATTCGGAATTGATTTTAAAGAATGATTCTCAGCTAGAAGCTTTAAATTTGAAAGAGTTGACCAAGTTTGACTTTTTGTGAATTTGAACCCGGAACGGAGTTTTGATGATTCCGTTAACTTCGTTGCATGATTTTGTACTTAGGAACAGGTCCGAATTGTAATTTGGAGGTCTATAGTAGAATTTGGCCTGAAATGACGGAAGTTGGATTTATGGAAAGTTTGACCAGGAGTAGATTTTTGATATCAGATTTGGATTATGATTCCAGGAATTGGAATAGCTTCGTTATATTATTTGGGACTTGTGCACAAAATTTGAGGTCAATCGGACGTGATTGGTAGGTTTCAGCATCGGTTGTGGAAGTTTAAAGTTTCAAAGTTCATAGATTTTGATTTAAGGTGTGATTCGTCGTTTTGATGTTGTTATGTTTGATTTGAGGCCTCGAGTAGGTTTGTATTATGTTATGGGACTTGTTGTTATGTTTGGATGGGGTCCCAAGGGGCTCGGGCATGTTTCAGATTGATTTCGGATCATTTTCTTCAATGTTGCTATTGCTGGCTCTGGTGTGACCGCACCTGCGGCTAGTTTGCGCAAGTGCGAAGGTCGCAGAAGCGATGAATGGGTCGCAAGAGCGAAAAATATTACAGGGAACATGGTTCCACAGAAGCGGAGATTGCTTCGCATGTGCGAAGGCGCAGATACGGCGAGTTGAGCTCAGAAGCGGTTGTCAGCGCCAAAGCGATATTTGGGCGTGCACCTGTGAGAGCGCAGATGCGGGTATTTATCGCAGGTGCGAAGGCAGGCCTCCAGTGCTTCTTCGCATAAGCGTGCTTTTTGGTCGCGAAAGTGACGTCGCAGAAGCGGTAAGTGTGTCGCAAGTGCGAAAGTGCTGGGCAGAATGATAAATACAAGGATTCGCAATTTTGGCTTCATTTTTACATTTTCAAGCTCGGATTGGGGCGATGTTTCAAGCAAATGTCACCATATGAATTGGGTTAAGTGTTCTCTACTCGGTTTTGGTTATATTTCATGAACTGCCTTCGTTTTGGTAATTGGATTGTGAATATAAAGAGGAAATGGTGTGTTTTGGCCTAATTATGAATTTTTGAGTTTTGAACATCGAATTGGAGTCGGATTTGAGTGAAACTAGTATGGTTGGACTCCTAATGGAATGGGTTATTTGATTTTGTCAATTATTTCTGGTTCCGAAGTGCGGTCCCATTTTGGGTTTTGGCCAATTTTGGGCTATTGATTCAAGATTTGACCCTTTTTTATTGGGATTGGTTCCTTTAGCATTGTTTGATGTACTTGAGTTGTTTTTGGTTAATTTCGAGCCGTTCGTAGGTCAGAATGCACATGGTGGCATATTTGGAGCACCGCTTGGCTTGCTCGGCATTGGTATTGGCTTGTTCGAGGTAAGTAACTCTTCTAATCTTGGAATTGAGGGTATGAAACCTCGAAATACGTATTATGTGATTTGTGTTGAGGTGATGCACATGCTAGGTGACAAGCATGTGGGCATGCACCATATGAATTGGGACTCTGTTGTGTCCATGGAACTGTATAGTGGTCCCACTTTGTTGATGTTCATGTTTTCACCATGTGATAAAGTAATTGAGCTGTTAATCATGCTAGATACCATGTTTAGGCTTTATGACGATACTACTAGCACCCATAGTGGTCGTTTCTTGCTGTTATTTCACTCTTTTCAATGATATTTTCGTACTCAGTCATATTCATGCATTCATATCATATCTCAGTCTCAGTTATTTATTGATACATCATATCATTGTTGTCGGGATAGTGTCATTGTGAGCCCGTGAGTGAGACAGGAGAGATTGATGAGTGAGTGAGGCCGAGGGCCTGTTTGTGTGGATGTTGTCACTATGTCACGTGAGTTGTCCGTGCAGTACGTGAGTTTCCCGTGTGATTCCAGATATTGATATTACAGCACCTGAGTTGTCCGTTCGGTACGTGAGTTGTCCGTGCGATTCCAGATATTGATATTATGGAACATGAGTTGTCTGTACAGCACATGAGTTGTCCGTGCGGTTATAGCTCTTGGGGTGAAAGGAGCCCCTCCGGAGTGTACAAACCCCTAGTGAGCGTAATCGACTATAAATAGGGAACGGGCTGCACGTCCCAGCGGGTATTGTACAATGCCAAGTGATTGAGTGTGCTAAGCATAGTGAGAGAGAATGCGAGACAGTAAGATTGAGTTCTCTGAGAGTGTGAGAACATGACCTCATCATCGAGATGCATTGCATTTGACATGCATACGTGAGATACATGCATAGAGGTGCATCTCCTTCTGCTACCCAGGTTTGGGGACATTTATGATTTTTTTCTGTATCTTGACATGTAGGTATAGAGAACTACTTTTCTCATGCTATCTACAAATGGAACATCTTATTATTTGTTGAAAGGAGTTTTGGGAAAAATCACTGTTTTCAAACTTTCTCGTATATTGGCGTTTTGGTAAAAGATTTGGATGTTCACTGTGATACTTGAAAAGAAATGCCTATTTTTCTGGAACTGTGAACGAATTGAGCCTTTTATTTCTGAGATACTCTTTTGTTACTTGTACTATGCTGTTATGAACTGTTGTGGAATATTGGTGTTGGGCCCGACCCTTTATGTTAGCTCGTCACTACTTTCAACCTAAGGTTAGGTTTGTTACTTATTGAGTACATGGGGTCGGTTGTACTCATACTATACTTCTGCACCTTGCGTGCAGATGTTGGCTGTTGATGTTGCTGTGATCGATGGGAGCTTGATTGAAGATGTACCTTCTTGTTCGTGGTATCTTTAGGTCTGTAAAACTATATTTATGTACTTTTCAAACAGACGGTATATTTATTTCATTTCAGCTTTGTAAATTCTATTCTTAGAAGCTCATGATTTATACTACCAGTTCTTGGGGGAAATGAATTAGTTTCATATATTTTCTTTTAATTAATTGCCTTATTAAATTTTATTGGAATTGGATAGTTGATGATTGGCTTACCTAGCAGGTTGGGTTAGGTGTCATCATGACTAGATAGATTTCAGGTCGTGACATTCTTAATATGGGTTATATTACACTTTATGAGTATATCGAAATTATGGTATGAGTGAGTTGTTATTTGCAAAATATATAGTGCGCAGAGAGTATGAATTGATCGGTGGTGTTAAAGAAGGGTTACCTCTTTGAGTGTTGTTGTGATAATGGGGCACGTGCCTTTCAGCCCGTTAGGGTGGTACAATTTAGAGTTTGGTAGAGTGGATGACTCTCGAGAGGATTCTAATGGATTCAAACTGTATATGTGGCAATTGAAAATTTTTCAGATTCGTATATCGCTAGAATCAGTTATTTACATTGGATGGTGTAGGGACTTGTGGTAATTCTATATGACTATGGATTATACATTTCAGTATAAGAAAGGAAAGAGGAACAATTTTAAATTCATATAAGGTCCTTCAAAGTGGGTGTCTCGGTTGTGGTACTTTATGGTGCTTAAGAAGAATACAGTGGCTTATGGGCCTTAGGGCGGTGTTATTTTATGTTAGCATGTCTTGTAGTGAGCTTTGGGTAAGGATCGTGGTGTTATGACAAAGAAGAGCGTCAACTTGAGGGTAATTCAGAAGAAACTCGAAGAAAATAGGACAACTGAGCAGTAACCTAGACCAGTATGGTAATGGTATGCTCGGTTCTTTTGGGTTTGGTGACCTGTGTGGCTTGGTAGAGTTAGAAGAATTTAGTTCTGATAGCTTGATTATGTGCAAATGAGTTTCGAAGTGTTCTTGATGGGTTCTACCATGGTTTGAGATGGATATTTTCTACCGGCATGAGGAACATGTTGTGAATTGTGATTACCACATGGATGGGAGTAAATGAAAGGTTTCTAACTAACCGGGTATGTAATTTGCTGGTGACTCAGAATTGATAATGAGATTCTTGTCCTGTCACATGATGGCATCACAGATGTGGTGTGTTGTGCGGGAGTAAGATTTACATGTGCAAGGTGGCAGTTCATTCTTGAGCGGAAGGTCACGAATTCTTGACATAATGATCAGTTTCAGATATGTAGATAAATGTTATAACTGCTCGGTAATCCCTAAGAATGGTATTGTAACACCCCGAAAAATTACGAAGTACTTAAGCACTATAAAGAATGTTAATGTGCCTAATTATATTATTTTGTGTGTAGACAAGGGCTATTATAATAATGATATTAATTGATCATTATAATATATATATGAGGTGCATTAAGAATGGTTTATGGTCTAAGAAGAGCCGCAAGACTAAGTCAATTTGAAAATTTTATGATGGAATAAAGTTTCAAGTGAGTTCGCACAAGATCCTAATTCAAACGCATGCTTATACCAAACTATAACTAGTTAGGATGTGATCTACCTATAAAATCAAAGCCCTTTGAGTATAGTTTCCAACTCTTCAAACCGTTCATCTTTTGGACATACCTACAAGACGTTATGAACAAATTACCAAAGGCTGGCAAACTGCGATTATGCGACCAATTCTGCGATCGTAGAACCATTATGCGGTCACATAAGTGGTTACACGACCGCAAAATGGTCGCAGACCTGGCCAGCGCAGCCCAGTTTTGGTTATCGATTCTGCGATGCATTGTGCGACCCGCATACCCATTCTGCGGTCCATTCTGTGAAAAATTTGTTGAGCTCAAATAAGTAAAGATTGGGTTGTAAAATGAAGGAAATCCTGTAGAAGAACCTTATAGACAAATTTGCACACCTAGTATTTGATAAAATGCTCAAATGAACTGAAACCATGAATATCTTCCTAATTTTGGTTCAATTTTGTTATGTCTCAAAATAGATTGGGATTGCTAGAATTTCCGGAACGTTGTAGTAATTTAAGGAAAGCTCAAAGCGAGGTATGTTTGCTAAATTTCTTAACTAGAATTGAATTCCATGATGTTCTTGTAAGTCCCGAGTTATTCTTTATAAATCAACTATTTCAAATAAACTTTGTGTTGGAAGGTATATTCAAAATGATCTTATCATATGATGTTATCCTCCGGGAATGTGTTCAAAGCATGAGTTAGATATAAAATTGTTATGACTCCAAGTAGTGTTTCAAGTGAAGGCTATTATGCTAAATTGTGTAAGAAGTCTCAATGTGCCTAAGACTCTTAATTGCTCATAGGTGTACTAAAAGTCGTGATTGGAGATTCTTTGTTGTCGATAATCTATAAAGATGCTTAAAAGTGAAAGTTGTGAGTTGGGGATATAAAGTATAGACACCGTGCCAATGATGAAAGTTATGATGGTGGACAATAACGCCAATGAAATGAAATGAAAGTATGGAATATGAGATACGGCCACCGTGCCATGAATGAAGAATAATATGTATGGAAAAAAGGATCCAATGAAATAATGATGTTGTAAGCAGTTGAAAGTACTAATGAAGTGATAGTATGAATATGAGATGTGGTTGTTTTTCTAAATGAGAATTATGAGGTGTTGTATATCCCAATGGTTTCGACTATAGTTGTATGCTTCTGAAATAATTTATGTAAATGACTTCGATGTTAAGTCCTCAAGAATCATGAACTTAGATAATGACCTCAAGATATCAAGTGAGTGAATAACGAGATGAAAGGGAGATGTCCTATGATAAAATGATGATGAACCTTAAGAAAAGAAATTGGGATCATGTGCCATTGAAATTGACTTATTGATTCACCATGCATGTGCTAATGTAATGAGCTATGTTTCTCCATGATGAGAACGAACATGAAGTATTCCAATGATACGGGAACTTACGACCTTAATGTAATGTTAATCATGTCGCTTTGAGATTATATATGGTTATGTGCTTAATGATATGTATGAACCCTATGGACGGGCTATGAAATGCATAGGTGTATAATATAATAAGAATGAACATTGTGAACGGTCTATGAAATGCACAAGTGTATTGTGTAAGTAAACACTGTGAACGGTCTATGAAATGCACATGTGTATTGTGTAAGTAAATACTATGAACGGTCTATGAAACGCACAAGTGTATTGTGTAAGTAAACATTGTGAACGGTCTATGAAACGCACAAGTGTATTGTGTAAGTAAACACTGTGAACGGTCTATGAAACGCACAAGTGTATTGTGTAAGTAAACACTTTGAACGGTCTATGAAATGCACATGTGTATTATGTAAGTAAACACTGTGAATGGTCTATGAAACGCACATGTATTGTATGGTATATGCGAATCCTATGAACGGTCTATGAAATGCACATGTGTATTATGTAAGTAAACACTGTGAATGGTCTATGAAACGCACATGTATTGTATGGTATATGCGAATCCTATGAACGGTCTATGAGACGCATAGGTGTATTGTCTATGGAAGCCTATGAACGGTCTATGAAATACATAAGTGTTTAATATGATGTGTGAACACTAAGGACGGTCTATGTAATGTATAGGTGTAAGATAAGAGAAGGATATGGACAGTCTAGTGAGACGCATTGTTAATGCAGACATTACGTGCCATTTTCATTGTCCTTGTTTGAACATGTTTTTTCAACTACTTTATATTATGTATTCCACGCATAGTTCGTATGGCTTAGTTAATCCTAAATGAAATTTAAAATGAGGTAAGCATAACGAGACTTGAAATGTGAATCTATGGAATATTTCGTAGTTCTTGATGTACTTCATATGACTCTTATTTGAATTACCATGATTTCACATGTTGTTATGTTTGCCTTACATGCGAGTACTATTCCACATGTACTCCCGTCCCTTTGTTCGGGGGCGATGCATCTTTTAATGGATGCATGTATGCTTCTACAGGATGATATAGATCTTTGGTAGGGATCTTTTGCGCATCAGATTATGGTGAGCCCGCTACAATTCTAGTGGGCATTCGAGTCTAGTTGGTTTTATGTACTTAGGTATCTATTTTCATAGAACCTCCATGTATGATGTGGGTCATGTACTTAAGTTTTGAGTTTCATCATGTATTTATGTTCACAGATATTTATGAAGCTATGTACCCATCACGAGAGAAAAAACATATGTATGGGCCATTGAGCCAAATGTATTCAATATGAATGTCACGGTGTAATTATGTTTTGATATAAATTGCATGAGTTATGATGAGAGGTTGATATAACGTAGGCTTGCTCGGTTGGGTTCACTCGGTTGAGCGGCGGTCGCGCTCCTCGCGTTCGGGGCGTGACAGATGCGTATTTCAAAAGGCGCATTGTGTTTTGACTTATGGATGTTCATCGATATTGCGGTACTCACCTGGTTGATAGACTGCTGATATTCTAATTATTGTTATGTGGCACGGAAAAATTATGGAAGAGTTCCTCGTGGGATGATCGTGCATGAAAGATGTATTAGTCATTCGAGTGCTGGAGTTGGGGTCAGTTACGGTGATTCAAGTGTTCTATGAATTTGGATATTGGTAGTTCTCAAAAGCATATTGTTTCAGGGTTGTGGCCTGTTTGAGGTGAGCATTTTATTTAAACTCAGTGGAGGCACTAGTTGCGTTAAGTATTTGCGATAGCTACACGCTATGAGTGCGCATATGTACGGGGTTTGAGCCCATGTGTGAGCACCGGGCAATTGTCTGTGCGATTGATGATAGTGTGAGCTCTAGACGAGCAAGCTACCTTTATTAGACTCGTGTGTCTTGGATCTACGATGTATGATTAGCTCATAACATTACGATTGTGGTGGTTCTTGTTAAACTTGCAATACGGTTCTCTTCTTTGAGACATTTTCCATTTCTGGATACACGGATTACGCAGTTGTGGCTTGAGTTATATTGGTGTGGCATGTATGTGGGATAGTTGTGTTTAATAATATATGGTTATTTGACCTAAAATGGGTACTATCTGATTTTATTACGGTATATTTGGGAGGATAATATTGAAAGTCATCTTAGAAAGTGATTATAGTCTTGGTTGGGGCGAGAGAACTCCAAGAATTATTGATTTGATAAGGGGTTTAATACTAGTACCGGGTTGGTTTGGAGTAGTTACTGTGATCAGGAATAGTGCTGCGAGCATGCGAGTTGTGTAGTATGTTAGATGATTATATCTGGGGTTATGGTTATGGTTTTGTACAACTTGTTCAGACTTATACAGTGTGTAGATGTGAGATCCGGGTCTTGAAAAGAATCCTGGATGTTGCAAATTTGGGTTCTAAGTTTTTACGGACTAAAGTTAAAGTAATGATCTTTAATTATGTTGTATTGTCAGGCCTATTTGGAATAGGTTGGTGTGGGATCAACCCTGGGTATGTGCGTGGTAAGGTGGAATAGTGATGTGATGGCTTGGAAACAACTCTTGGCATGTTCGAGGATGAGCGTATGTTTAAGTGGGGGAGAATGTAATGACCTGACCGGTCATTTTGAGTATTTCAGCTCCATTCTCCCATTTAATTCTCAATTCTTACTTTACAGTAGTTATGTGACTTGTCGAGGTAATTGGTTCGGGTTCGGTGAGGTTTCAGAATGAATTGAGACATTTAGTCTCAAGGATGAAAACTTAAGTTGAAAAGGTTGACCGGATGTTGGCTTATGTGTAAACGACCTCGGAATAAAGTTTTGATAATTCTAATAGCCCCGTATGGTGATTTTTGTCTTAGGAGCGTGACCGAAAAATTATTTGGAAGTCCGTAGTTAAATTAGGCTTGAAATGGCTTAAATAAAAATTTAAGTTTGGAAGTTTGACCGGGGAGTTGAATTTTGGATATCGGGGTCGGAATCCGATTCTGAAAATTGGAATAGGTCTGTTATGTCATTTATGAATTGTGTGCAAACTTTAAGGTCAATCGAACTTAATTTGATAGGTTTCGGCATTGAATGTAGAAGTTGGAAATTGTTAGTTTTCATTAGGCTTGAATTATAGTACGATTCATGTTTTTTTATGTTGTTTAATGTAATTTAGAGGGCTCGACTAAGTTCGTATCGTGTTTTAGGACTTGTCGGTACATTCATACGGGGTCCCGAGTGGCTCGAGTGTGTTTCAGGATGAGTTTTGAACAAGTTTGGACATTTAGGCACTTTGATGATGTCTTGGAGCAGTTGAAGTGCAGAGGAATATTTTTGGAGTGGGGATGTGTGACCGAAAACCCCCAAAGTGTGGAGGCAGTGGAAAATGTGCACACCACATACCCCGCATAGCCCTTTGAGTATAGTTTTCAGAAAGGTAAACCAATCATCATTTGAACATTTGTAGAGAAAGTTATGGTCAATTTACAGAAGCCTGGTAGTGCAGAGGCTGCTGAAGTGCGGCCGCACAATTTGGATTGCGACCGCAGAACCCGGAATGTGCGGGCCGCACAAAACTTTTGCGGTCAGCACAATGGGGGATCAAATTTTGTACTATATGAACGAGGGTTTCATCTCATTTTTTATTTTTGGACTTTGGGAGCTTGGTTTGTGGCTATATTTCGTGGGATTTTCAAGAAATTCATCGGCGCAAGTGATTCTAACTCGGATTTGGTTAATATACATGAATATATCATTGTTTTCATCAATTAATCAGTATTTTAAGATGGAAATTTGGGGAAAATTGTAGAAATTTCATAAAACGAAATGTTGGGATTTGAATGTCGATTCAGAGTCGGATTTGAGTGAAACTAGTTTGGTTGGACTTGTAATTGAATGGGTTGTCAGATTTTGTGAGTTTTGTCGGACTCCGAGACATGGGTCCCACTGCCAATGTTTCGAGCGGAGTTGGAAATATTTATAAATTGTTAAATTGTAAGCATTGGAGTATATTTTGATTAATTTGCACGTTGTTTGACTAGTTTTGAATCATTTGGCTTGGAATTGAGGAGATATGAAGACGTTCAGAGGTTGATACACGTGGAATGGAATTTTCGGAGTATTGTTTAGCTTGCTCGGCATTGGACTCGGCTTGTTTGAGGTAAGTAACTCTTCTAATCTCGGAGTTGAGGGTATGAACCCTGATTATACGTGTTATGTGTTTAGTATTAAGGTAACGCACATGCTAGGTGACGGGCGTGTGGGCATGCATCGTGTGAACAGTGGCTCAGTTATTTCTGTGATATTGTACAGCTACCTGAACTTATCTGTAATCATGAAATCTCTACCTACAAGAATTATCAAGCTACGATTCATGTTAGAAACCATGTCTAGACTATATATACTTATCCTATTGGGAACACAATGAGGTCATTACTGTTGTTGAGTCATTTGTTTACATTGCAATTTCATATTCAGTCGTGATCATTCATTGCATATCATATCTCAGTATATGTTGTTATTTATTGATACATCAAATCATCATTTTGGGCTAGTTTCATGATATCGTGAGCCCGAGAGTCTGGAAAGATTGATGACTGAGTGAGGCCGAGGGCTTGATTTTGAGATATTGATAATATAGCATGTGAGTTGTTCGTGCAACACATGAGTTGTCCGTGCAGATCCAAATATTGATACTATAGCACGTGAGTTGTCCGTGCGGATCCAGATATTGATACTATAGCACGTGAATTGTATGTGAAGCACATGAGTTGTTCGTGCAGATCCATATATTGATACTATAACACATGAGTTGTCCTTGCGGATTATAGCGCTTGGGCTTAAGGAGCCCCTCCGGAATCTGCACACACCCCCAATGAGCGCAGGTACCTATTGAGTGCGGGTGTGAGTGCGAGTGCTGAGTGATTGGGAGGACTGAGTGTATTGATACTGTGAGAGTATGCATATGGTTGTTCACTGTTTTGCATTGCATTAACATGCACACTTGACATACAGTCATAGAGATGCATTTTCTTCATGCTATACAATATTGTGTCATTCATGACTTCACATACACATTGACATGTAGGCATAGAGATGTGCTTTTCCTTATGCCATTTGATAATGAAACATTTACCTGTTGAATAATTTTGGAAGGAAAAATTACGATTTTGCAAACTTACTCATATTTTGGTGCTTTCGATAAAAGATTTGGGTTTCACTGATATACTTGAAAAAGATGCCTATTTTCTTGAATTGTGAACGAGCTGAATATTATATTTCTGGGTTATTTCTTGTACCACTTTTTATTATATTGTTATGAGTTGTTGTTGGCTATTGGTGTTGGGCCTTGACTTGTGTACTCGCTCGTCATTACTTTCAACCTAAGATTAGGTTTGTTAGTTATTGAGTACATGGGGTCGGTTGTACTCATATAACACTTCTGTACATTGCGTACATATTTTGGATGTTGATGTTGTTGTACGTGGCAGGAGTTGGATCTGAAGATGTACTTGCGTTCCAGTCATTGCTGCCTCTTGTTCATGGTAGCTTTAGACTTTTTAGTCTGTTCATGTATATTTCAACAGATGACGTATTTTTATTTCACACCAGTTTTGTAAATTCTAATCTTAGAAGCTCATAATTTGTATTACCAGTCCTTGGGGAGTGTATTAGAGTCAGTTAAATATTAATTGAATCGGATAATTATAAGTTGGCTTACCTAACGGATTGGGTTAGGTGTCATCATAGCTAGTTGGATTTTGGGTCGTGACAAGACAGAGAATATAATTTGGTATTTTAAAGAACAAGTTAAGTACGTAAAAAGTGGATAATATATGCATTTGAGTAAAGTACAAAACGTAATAAAGAACAACACAATAAACAAGATAAGGTTGAACAATATACAAACGCTATGTCTTGCACTTTTAATCAAAAGACCATAATATGAAAACAAAATTTTAATGAATGAACAAAATATAAGAAGTTGTTAGAGAAATGAAAATATAAAATAATATGTAACGATAAGAAAAAGAAATATCAATGAAAGGATACACTTTGGAAGAATTGATTCATGTACAAATATCTATTTAAGTGAAAAAGCTGAATGTGAAAAAAAGAAATTTACTCTACATGATTGGCAAAAGGTGAAAAAGGTATAATATTTGAACAACCTTGATATATAACGAATAAAGTAAAAAAATTAATTTGATGAATAAAGAATGAATATGGTATAGGAAAGAAAAGTGTCGAAATATTTGTAACGTAGAAAATTATTGTATCAATACAAGAAAATGTTTGTGCTAACAATGAGTTATCATTTCAATGAATAACCGAGGGCCACCTTTAGAGTTAAGGTCTTGAAACGTAGCTCATGCGAGTCAAACCCAAATGACTACAAAACCAAAGTTTTTCAACAGAAGTACAATAATGTAGTTACAATTTCTTTACAATTATATCCATTCGAAGTATGTCAATTAAAGAACAATTTATATATAAAGTGGCTCGGAAAGGTGCTGATATAATTAAGACAAAGATAAGATTATTTATTTATTCTTATTTTATTTGCAAGAAGATGACTTGTTTTCATTTTTATGGATATGACTACTCTAATTAGTTAGGTATACACCGATCCTAAATTAATTAATGATATCACAAAAAATATTCAACATCTCATGCACACTTCAAGAATTATTTAGCACACAATATTGCAAGTTACTCTGATTATTAACTAGATGCAATTCTCTAAGTGTTTAGCAAATAACCAATATCAAAGTAAGCAAGCATACACAAACTCTACCTATAATTTTACTATACTTTACGTTTCAGGCACATCCGAGAATAGGAAGTACAAAGCGAAAAATTTGACTGAGTTCATCTTCATCTCCGAGCGTCATCTTTTCAAAGCATTTCGGATAAAGTACCTCGCAAGATAAGAGAAATGAAATTGTTAGCGAAATAATACAATGTAAAAGATAAACTAATAAAGTGACATGTTTTTTAAATTGTTTTGTTTTAACATGTTCTTTTGAAAAATTTCTTTTGAAATTGATTTTAAAATCTTTTTTTTTTTGAAAGATTGTTTGAAAAACAATGTGTTTGAAAAATATTTTTGTATCATGTGAAGGCCGTGTAGCTAAAGAATTCACTTGGAAGAATTTAATTTATGTCCGGAGATAAACTATTTTGAGTGATGGGCTAAAACAAAACTTACTTTAAAGTGACTATCCATAAGTGGGAAAGAATCACATTTGAGTAGTTTTGTGTAATGAATAGGATAAGAAATAGTTGGTTTAACATTTACAAGAAAACTAAGAAAGTAAACTAAATAAAGGACAATTTATTTTGGCAAGTAAATAATAAAATATTTATATTTATATACACATATAGTAAAAGGTACATTTTTGAAAATTGGGGTACGAGACAGAGAATATAATTTGGTATTTTAAAGAACAAGTTAAGTATCTGAAAAGTGGATAATGTATGCATTTCACTAAAGTACAAAACATAATAAAGAACAACACAATAAACATGTAACGACCCGACCGGTCGTTTTGAGAGTAATAGCCCCGATCCCCTATTTACTGCTTTCCCCGTATCTATTTCAGCTTATGTGACTTGCCGGGAGGTTTTGTTCTAGTTTTCGGGGTGTTTTGGGACACTTAGTCCCTAAACAAAAGCTTAAGCCTTAGGATTCTGACCGTAGTCGGAACTATGTGAAGACGACTACGGGATGGAGTTCTGTCTGTTCCGTTAGGTCCGTTGGATGATTTTGGACATAGGGGCGTGTCTGGATTGTGTTTTGGAGATCTGTAACTCATTTAGGCTTGAAATGGTGAAAGTCGAATTTTTGGAGATTTTGACCGGTAGTGAACTTTTTGATATCAGGGTTGGATTCCGATTCCGAAAGCTGGAGTAGGTCCGTAAAGTCAAATATGACCTGTGTGCAAAATTTGAGGTCAATCGGACGTGATCTGAGAGGTTTAGGCATCGGTTGTGGAAGTTCAAAATTTTAAAGTTCATTAAGTTTGAATTGGAGGGTTATTTGTGTTTTTAGCATTGTTTGATGTGATTTGAGGGCTCGACTAAGTCCGTATGATGATTTAGGAGTAGTGGGTATGTTTGGTTGAGGTCCCTGGGGCATCGGGTTGATGTCGGATGGTTAACGGATCAAATTTGATTTTGGAAGAATAGTTGAAGCTACTGCACCTGGTGTAATCGCACTTGCGCAACATTGACAGCAGGTGCGAGCCCGCAGAAGCGAGCCAATGGACGCAGGTGCGGTTTGGAAGGAAGAGGCCAGAGGTCACAGGTGCAGTTTGGAAGGAAGAGGCCAGAGGTCGCAGGTGCAAAGGTATAACCGCATCTGCGCATGCGCAGATGCAAAAGATGGAGCGTAGAAGCGGAAGGGGCCAGGGCATGAGGGATCGCAGTAGCGGAAGAATTTCCGCATGAGCGGGCCTCGTAGGTGAGATTAGATAGAACACTTAAATGCAAGGGTTCGCGATTTTTGATCATTTTAACATTTTGAGCTCAAGTTTGGCGATTTCTTGAGAGCATTTTTGAGGGATTTCTTGAGGTAATTCCCTTGTGCTTATTTTTAATCAATAATATTGCTTCCCCATTTATTTTTCCACCTATTTAGTATGTATTTAAGGTGGAATTTGGGAGTTGACATTAGGGATTCGGAGAGTTTGATATGAGGATTTGAAGGACCATTTGGTGTCGGATTTTAGTAAATTTGATATGGTTAGACTTGTGAGTGAATGAGTGTTCATATTTTGTGACTTTTACCCGATTTTGAGACGTGGTCCGGGGTCGACTTTTTAGGACGATTTTCGGAATTTTTGTTAAAGTATTAATTTTATTAATTAGATGAGCCTATTGTAGTTGTATTTAAGATATGTAATGTGTTTGGCTAGATTTGGGCCATTCGGAGTCGGATAATCGAGGAAAGGGCATTCTTTCGGATTGATTGAGCTTGGTTCGAGGTAAGTGACTTGCCTAACCTTGTGTCGGGGGAAATCCCCTTAGGATTTGGTGTTGTTATGATATGTGAGCACCGTGTACGCGAGGTGACGAGTGAGTACACAGGCTATTTGTGGAAAAAACCTGATTTTTATTGAGTAATATAGCATGTTGTTTATCTTATCTGAGTATACTAGCATGTGTAGTTATCATGTTAGCCTAGAATAGCATGTCTACGTGTCCTAATTGCCCATTTGAATTCTTTGCAATATGTTTAGTAAGTCTTGTTACTTTCTTGACTTGTACTTAGTCTAAATTGTAGGTTTTCTTACTGAAACTGTTATATTCATTTGTTTGAGTTGCGTATGTATTTTGGGACTACGGGACGGAATCCCGGGAGATCCCCTTGTACTGCATATTTACTTTGGGACTACGAGGCATTTACTCGGGAGATCCCCCTGTACTGCATATTTACTTTGAGACTACGAGGCGGTTCCTCAGGAGTTCTCCCTGCACATTTACTTTTGAGACTACGAGGCGGTTCCTTGGGAGTTCTCCTTGCACATTTACTTTTGAGACTACGAGTTCTCCCTGCACATATACTTTTGAGACTACGAGTTCTCCCTGTATATTTACTTTTGAGACTACGGGGCGGTTCCTCGGGAGTGCTCCCTACACATTTACATTTGAGACTACGAGGCGGTACCTCGGGAGTTCTCCTTATATATTTACTTTTGTCACTATGAGATGGTATCTCGGGAGGGCCCTGTTGTTATATCATTGTGTGATGTTGTTATTGCTTTGTGAATACTTGTTGTTGTCTTCTCCGTTTTTAATTCATATTTATTATTCCATCTGTCTTATTATTATATACCAGTAGGGACCGGACCTGACCTCGTCACTACTCTACCGAGGGTAGCTTGGCACTTACTGGGTACCGTTGTGGTGTACTCATGCTACTCTTCTACACATGTTTTGTGTGCAGATCCAGGTACTTCTTATCAGCCCTGCTACTAGCTGAGAGTACTTGCTGCTGTACGGAGACTTCAAGGTATATCTACCGCGTCCGCAGACCTCGGAGTCCCCCTCTATTCCCTCCTGTGTCATTTACCTTCTTTACTTCTTTTATTAGACTCTGATGTATAGAGATACTACTTTCCTCCTATAGCTTGTGACTTATGATGTTTCGGGTTTTGGGAATACTGTGTATTATTAGAGTGTTGGTTATTGTAAATGTCAAGCGGCATTGTTATCAGTTATTTAGTTATCTGTTACAGTTAGATGTTAAGTTTTGTTTCCATTTTTGTGATTTTTGAATATTTGTTAGGCTTACCTAGTCGTAGAGACTAGGTGCCGTTACGACATCTTACAGAGTGTGATGATCCAAAATGTCATCTTTAAATTTATTAAGTAATTCTGTGTTCTAAGACCTAAAAAAGCACTATTTATCATTCCTCGACTTACGTGCGCAGTCCGTACATTTTTCCGGAAAGTTTTTATGTGGAAAATGGATTCAAATAGGAAATAGAGCTTTAAAAGTTAACTAAGTTGACTTTGGTCAACATTTTGAGCAAACGGACACGGATCAGTGTTTTCAAAATTTCGGTAGGTCCGTATCGTGATTTGGGACTTGGGCGTATGCCCAGAATTGAATTCCGAGGTCCCTAGCCCGAGTTATGGAATTTTGATGAAAAATTAAAAGCTTGAAAGCTTAATGATTTCTAAGAAATTACCGATGTTGGATTTATTGACCTCGGGTCCGTATTTTGGTTCAGGAGCCCGGTATAGGTCCAGTATAATATTTATGACTTGTCTGCCGAATTTGGCGAGAATCAGATTTGATTTGACGTGATTCGGATGTTCGGTTGTAAACATATAAGTTTTAAAGTTTTCTTGAAAACTTCCTTTGATTTTTTGTCCGATTCGTAGTTCTAGGTGTTATTTTGGAGATTCGATCACGCGAGCAAGTTCGTATGATGTTTTAGAACTTGTGCACATGTTTGATTTGGAGCCCCGAGGGCTTGGGTGAGTTTCGGATAGGCAACAAGATGATTTCGGACTTAGGAAATCTAGTTTTTTGCAGACTTCAGGCTTCTGGTGTGTTCTTCTTCGCGTTCGCGAAGGTACTCTCGCAAACGCGAAGAGAAAATTGGGCTGGCACGTATTGTGCTTCGCGTTCGCGAAGGCTTGAGGTTCAAAGCTTCGCCTTCGTGATAGAAGCCTCGCATTCGCGAAGGGAAAGAGACTGACCAGGAAAATTAGCCTTCGCATTCGCGAAGGCCAAGCCAGGCAAGCTTCGCGTTCGCGAAGTAGCCCTCGCGTTCGCGAAGAGTAAAATTTGACAGAACATAATTGTGCTTCGCGAACGCGAGGCACTGACCGCATTCGTGAAGGGGAAAAATCCTAGAAACAGAACTTAAGTTCTGAAAATGGGGTTTCGACCCATTTTTAATTCTTTCTCATTTTTGAGCTCGGGTAAGGCGATATTTGGGCAATTTTTATGGAAAAATATTGGGGTAAGTGTTCCTTATCCTATATTGATTATATTTCATGATTTCATACTAATTATATCATGAATCAGTGAATTTATAGAAGAAAAAATTAGATTTTTATAAAATCTTCCAAAAACGAAAAATTAAGATTTGAAGGTCCATTCGATATCGGAATTGGACAAATTTGGCATGGTTGAATTCGTATCGGAACAGGTGTTCGTATTTCGTGACTTTTTTCGGGATTTGAGATGTGGGTCCCACTGCTAAATATTTTAATGAATTTTGGATTTTTATCCGAAAAATTTATAAATTCATATGGAATTAATTCCTATGATTAGTATTGAATATATTGAATTATTTGTGAATAGATTTGAAGATTTCCGAGGAAAATTTAAGAAGAAAAGTGTGGTTGAATAATTGATTGGTATTTGCAAAGCGAGGTAAGTGTCGAGGTTAACCTTGACTTGAGGGAATAGAACCCTTAAATTGTTTGTTATATGAATTGCATGTAAACGACGTATAGACGAGGTGACGAGTTTTTTATACGTCGTCAAATTAATTGTTTGCCTGCTTACTTGAAAAATCATAAATTATTTTTAATCATAAATTAATTGTTATAATAATTGTTTCTCTCTTATTCTTTGCATATATAAATTCTTGAATTCCTGCATTTATTGTTACATGATATTTGAATTATGTGCCTTAATTTTAATTTGACATTTAGCATATTAACTATTAAACTGCCTATTTGCTCCCTGATTTTCATAATAATTTGCTATTTGTCATTGTTTGCTTCATAATTAAACCATAATTATTGTATGCTTGTTGTCTTGTAATTTTACATTAATTATTATATTTATTGGGAAAATTTTTCTATAAGAATTGGTAAATGAAAATGTTGGAGGTGCGGGTTGCACGCCGCAACATGATTAATTATAATGAATATATTGGAGGATCGGGTTGCACGCCGCAACAGACTTATTAAAAGTCTATAGTGGAGGATCGGGTTGCACGCCGTAACACACTTATTAAAAGTCAATATTGGAGGATCGGGTTGCACGCCGCAACAGACTTATTAAAAGTCTATAGTGGAGGATCGGGTTGCACGCCGTAACACACTTATTAAAAGTCAATATTGGAGGATCGGGTTGCACGCCGCAACAGACTTATTAAAAGTCTATAGTGGAGGATCGGGTTGCACGCCGTAACACACTTATTAAAAGTCAATATTGGAGGATCGGGTTGCACGCCGCAACAGACTTATTAAAAGTCTATAGTGGAGGATCGGGTTGCACGCCGTAACACACTTATTAAAAGTCAATATTGGAGGATCGGGTTGCACGCCGCAACAGACTTATTAAAAGTCTATAGTGGAGGATCGGGTTGCACGCCGTAACACACTTATTAAAAGTCAATATTGGAGGATCGGGTTGCACGCCGCAACAGACTTATTAAAAGTCTATAGTGGAGGATCGGGTTGCACGCCGTAACACACTTATTAAAAGTCAATATTGGAGGATCGGGTTGCACGCCGCAACATACTTGATAAAAAGTTAATATTGGAGGATCGGATTGCACGCCGCTGCAGACTTGATTAAAATGAATATGTTGGAGGAGCGGGTTGCACGCCGCAACAGAACTGAATGTGAATATATTCTAAGAGCGGGTTGCACGCTGCAATAGAATTGAATGTGAATATATTGTGAGAGAGGGTTGCATGTTGCAACAGAATTGGTTGAATAAATAATGGATTATGACTGTTGGGTTGGTTTCAATTATTATAAATGAGTTACCGGATTTATTTATATTATTTGTTGTTATTATCAATATTGCGTACAGGTTAATGTAAGTGAACCGCCTTAGCCTCGTCACTACTTCGTCGAGGTTAGGCTCAGCACTTACCAGTACATGGGGTCGGTTATACTGATACTACGTTCTGCACTTCTTGTGCAGATTTTGGAGTTGGTCCCAGCGGCGTACCATAGACTTGCTCGGATTTCAGCTATCAGAGGAGACTTGAGCTATAACTGCATGGCGTTCGCAGTTCTGAAGTCCCCGCCTATTGTACTTTAGCTGTGTGTTTACTTCCAGATAGCTTTATCTTATTCAGACCTTTAATTGTATTTATTCTAGAAGCTCGTGCACTTGTGACACCAATTCTGGGATGGTATTTAAACACCGTTGTTTGATTGATTATTTCATTATATTTCAAACTTTGCTTCCGCATTTGTTTCCTTGTTATTAATAGATTTAAAAATTATTTTAAAATGGTTAATATTATTCTAACGTCGGCTTGCCTAGCAAGTGAAATGTTAGGCGCCATCACGGTCTGAAGGTGGAAATTTTGGGTCATGACAGTTGGTATCAGAGCACTAGGTTACATAGGTCTCACGAGTCACGAGCAAGCTTAGTAGGGTCTGAAGGATTGGTACAGAGACGTCTGTATTTATCTCTCAGAGGCTATGAAGTTTAGGAACAAATTCACTTCTTTCTTATTCTGTCGTGCGATTTTATTCTATCATCGATGATTGAACCATTCTACTCTTATTCTCTCGCAGATGGTAAGAACGCGTAATACTTCTACCGATGTACAGGGACAAGAACCCCTGGTGGCAAATATGGCCAGGGGTAGAGGTCGAGGTCGAGGTCGTGCTAGAGGCCGAGGCAAAGGCCGAGGTAGTGCTCAGTCCAGAGCCCGAGCAGCTGCACCTGTTGTAGAACATCAGGAAGACCTTCAGGAGGAGGTCCCAGTTCAGAATGTACCAGTTGGACCATTTCAGGTCCCGGAAAGATTCATAGCCACTCCAGTGCTTCAGGACGCTCTAGTCTGATTGGTGAGTCTTATGGAGGGTGTGGCCCAGAATGGTAAACTCCCACTACTCCCGCCCCGGAGCAGATGGCTCCCCAGAATCAGGCTCCAGCAGCCCCGCCAGTTAGGGTAGTTCAGCCAGTTGTTGCGGCACAGACCGGTGATAGGCCTGCCTTGTCTTTTGAGGCCTTATTGAGGCTGGATAAGTTTACTAACCTCTTTCCAAGTTCACTTCAGTAGCACACTTTCTGAGGACCCACAGGATTATCTTGAACACTGCCACGAGGTGTCGCAAAACATAGGTATAGTTGAGACCAATGGAATTGATTTTGCTGTATTCCAGATGACAGGTTCCGTCAAGAGGTGGTGGAGAGATTATACATTGACCCGACCAGTCGGATCACCTACACTTACCTGGGAACAGTTCTCTCAGCTATTTCTGGAGAAGTTTCTCCCTATCACACTGAGAGAGGAATTCTGCAAGCAATTTGAGCATCTACAGCAGGGCAATATGACTGTTACTCAGTATGAGTCCCGTTTTGTGGATTTGGCCCGCCATGCTCTCCTTTTACTACCTACTGAGGGAGAGAGAGTGAGGAGGTTCATTGAGGGACTCACTCACCCTATCATACTTCAGATGGCCAAGGAGACCAGAAGTGAGATTTCTTTTCAGGCGGCTGCTAATGTCGCAAGGAGGATCGAGATGGTTCTTGCACAGGAAAGAGGGCAGAGGTCCGATAAGAGGCCTCAT